>JAOEHY010017648.1:0-17229 GCA_025447955.1 Psilopsiagon aurifrons
CGACCCTTCCCGCCCCGACGGACGCGGCAGCGAGGCCCGGCTGAGGTGTGCGGCCAGGCTTGGCTCAGAACAGAAAGCACGCAGCAGCTTCGCCCCGCCCGGGCCTCGCGCTTCCCCCAGCGCTCCGTGGCTGCGGCCCAAGAGGGCCCAGACGGCAAGCCTCACCCCAGCGCCCCGGCATCCTGCTCGCCGCCGCCGCCCCACCGCGACCTGGCTGCCGGCTCCCAGCGCAGGCGCAAGGGACAGCGGCGGCGGCGGCTGGCGCGGGTCGGTGACGCCAGCGCGCGGCTCCCGCAGTTGCCGGCACATAGCGGGCGCTGCCGTGGGAGGGAGGGCCCCGGAGGGACCCCGCCGGAGTCACCCCCGGCAGCCGTAGGCCGGGGGGAGCAGGGGAGATAAGGGGAGAGGGGAGGGGAAACAGGAGAGGGAAAGAGAAAAGGAAAGGGAAAGAAAAGGGGAAAGGAAAAGGGAAAAGGAAAGGAAAGGGAAATAAAAAGGGAAAGGGAAAGTGAAAAGGAAAGGGAAAGGAGGAGGTGTGGCGGTATTGGCGTGGCCGTGCCAGCCTTCCTCGGCGAGACCCGGGCTGATAGAGCGTTGCCCGCTTGGGAGTCGGCGGTCTCGCTGTGGTTGTGCAGAGCAGAGCCCACCCGAGCATCCTTTCCGTTGTGCAGTAAGGATGTTGTACAGAGCTGTTTTCTTGTAAGAAAAGCCCTATAATTGCTTGAACAATATACAGAGATTAACTTTGCTACAAACAGGCCACGCTGTGTCCTCAGCAGGTTGCTTCGTGCTACTGGGCAGCTCAGAGTTCCCAGCTTGTGATGGGTCATAAGACTGCCTGTACTATCCATTCTTTACTGTGCACTCTAATCAATAGCAGCTTAAATGGTACTTCGTGGGGTCTGAGTGCCTACCGTGCCGGGATCACCACAGGCCAGCGACTGCTACTACTGTAACTACTACTACTCCCTGCTGTAATGGGTGAGGAAGAGAGCAGTCAGTGTGGAGGATGTGAGACCTAGATGTGTGCTGCAAAGGTCAGTTGTCACGGCCCTTTTGGCAAAATAACCCAACACCCATAAATAATAATAAGCTGTTTAAGAGCAGAAATCCTAGAACATCCTCTAGGTCAGCTGTACCCTGATGCTTGAGGGTTTAATTCTAGAGGTTTGTTGTTTTGATTTTCATTATTTTTTTAATTTAAAGAGGAGAAAAGGAGTAGTACTTCCCCTTCCTGCCTGCATCTGTTCACACACAGACAAACGCACTTCCCATGACAAAGGCAGCCCTATATTCCAGACAGGGACTGGGTTGGACTGGGAACCTCACTGTATTTCCTGCAGGCCAACCACCCCTTTCACCTAAGGTCAGCAAACATCTGTAACCTCAGTGTGGGAATCTGGGTAGTGTTACTGTCAAATGACTAATGCAGACTGTGATCTCCTCCTCGGGAATGAATTATTTGGCCAAGACACTTAAGCACAGTGCCATTTCTGAGACATCAATGAACTTTATAGCTGTTGAGAACGTCTTGTAAAAAAAGCACGACGCTTGACGGAAGTCAGAGACTTAAGAGAAATCCATTAATTTTCTGCTACTACTGCTTAGTGGTTTGAGGGTTTTGTCACTTTCTGTCTAGGATTTAAATAAACGTTTCCTGTTTGCTTTGTAGTGGTACATCTCTTGCAATTCTGTTAATGCTAAGCAAGAACGTTTTGTACTCTAATGCGAATGTGACTGAGTACTGCTCATTATATACAGAGAATATCAAATGCAGTACTTGTTGGTTAGTCCTTACAGATGCCTTTTATTACTTACAGAGCAGTGTAACAGGTTCCTTTCAGCCTTTGTAGTGTTGGCATAAATTATGTATTAGAAAGGAGGGGCATATCAAACTGTGTGCACTGGCCAAGTGACAGTGTGAAGGTTGTGAGGAAACCTAGCTGAGTTTTTAAGGTACATGATAAAACAAGACATTTATAGGTTAAGGCAGTATCCTATTAGCTAACATACATAGATTTTTTTAGAAAGCAAATACTATGGTGGGGGGAGGGAAACACCTTATTTGGATCTAAAATAGAAGCAACAAACTTCCAACTGCAGTGGAACTAGAGAAAAATTTTCTGAATTTCTTTAAGCATGAATAGACAATCTGAGAGAAAAGGAAGTTCAGATTGTACCTGGATCAGAGGTCATATTAGCAGTATCAATCAGGGGAAGTGATAGATAATTATCTCTTGGTGGAGAGGGAAAAAATAAACAGGTAATGTCTAATATCTAAAACATGGAAAAGAGAGTCAGAAGGGAAACTGTCACAAAAAAGTTCAAAATTGCCTGGAATCCACTAGTGCTGCGTGTGTCCTTCAGCCCATTTGCTTAAAGACACCATCATATCAAGTGTTGGCTGTGGCCCTTTCTGGTGGCCTTATTCCTGCTGTCTACTGTCTCTGCCCATACAGCACACAGCACTTTTATTCAGGTTGCCAAGAGAGATAAGTGACATTACAGCAGTATTTTGCAAGGAGAGGCATTACTTAACTGCGAGAGAAGGCTATATCTAGTGCTTTCCTCTGTCACACATTGTCCTGCTGAAATGCTGTTGATGGACATCTGAAATTAGCATTTCTTAGACCTGTACTGACTCAGTCCTTCTGTAGTATTATGGTTTTAATGCCGTGGTAGACTGTGTATCAACACAGGCCAGAGTCTTGGAGCCATGAAATATTTCTGTGCTATCAAAAACAAAACAAGAAAAAAGAAAGCTCTGCTATAAGCAATACAGTATAACTCACTATCTAGTATCTAGTGGAATATATAACCACCGGCCAATTTCTAAATTTCCCTGAACAAAAAATAGTTCATAACCCAGTATCCTGCACTACAGAAAACACGATGTAGGTGAGCAGTTCTATTACTATTTTATTTAAGACTATATTTTTCAGGCTGCTGGATCTAAAAAGAAACTTTCTTTTCCATAATAACCTTCTTCACGTACAAAACTAAATTATCCAAACCATTTATAAAAAAAATATTTGAAAAATTGCTAGTATTGTTCTTTTATAAAGACTAATTATTTCTGTAACATTAAGGTTATCTGAGCTCTTTTTGCTGTGAGACAGTCTTTATAAGAATAAACTTATTTTCAGACAAACATATCTACTATACTTTATTTTTTTATGAAGTACTGTAAATGACCCATACCACTGGAGTTCTTTATTATGAAAGCCCCACTTAAATCTGCATAAAAGATCTTAAATACAACTGTTGAGATACAGTTAAACTTCCCCCCCATCAAATATCTGATGCAGAAGAATGGTACAGGTTTTAATAAATAAAACATTGAATTATGATTTGATGAAGACACCTAAGAAAGTTATTCAGTGCTCTATGTATATAGGCATTGGCATCTTTGTACCCTTCCTTGGATATTTGCATGATGGTTGGTGGGTTGTTTGATACTTTTACTCCCTTGTAAACAGACTTATTTCTTCTGTTTAAAAAGTCTGTAAACAGACTTTTTAAAAAAGATATTGTACTTAACCACTTAACGGAAATAAGATAATCGGCATGAAGTTAGCAGAGATCTTCCAGCCAGACAAAAAAACGCTTTTCATTACATATTGAACTGAATTCCATGCAAATAGTTTGCAAATAGTTAACACACTGCATGTTATTAATGTCATATTCCTAAGTACTTCTTTATTAATGATGAAAAATGAGCTGCATCATGGATTTTTTATTTCAAGTAAATAATATTCTATATTCTTCTGCAACAGTATTTATAGCTAAAGATGTAATTATAAAAAAAAATCATGTTTTCGTATGTTAAGATAGAGAAAATATTCCTGAGTATTTACAGTCACCCTTGTTGAAAAGCACTGTGAAGTTCAGTGCACTTCGTTTTGTGTTTCTGTCAAGCAGAGTACATTCTTTCACTTAAACTTCTGCTTCTAGACATTGTACTGTGGCCTCAGGCTTGGTTTTAGACTCTTCTGTATTTTTACCATTCTTTGTTTCCTTCTCAGCAGATTTGTCATTTGACTTAGCCTCGTTAAGAGCAGTTGTTTCAACCATTTCTTTTTGCTGATTCTTGTTTGAAAATGGGAAGGTTTTCTTGTACCTTTGAATAGAAAAAAGGATAGTAAAGCAGAAACACTGACATAGTGTGATTGTATCACTCAAGAAATAAAGTGAAAAATACCTAGAATTAACTTTCTTTGCCATACTGAAGCAAAAGTCTCACAGAGAATAGTGGCATGCTAGATCATTGTGCTTTCTCAAGCAGTGTGCTTTTTAAAGCAATATTTTTGCATTTTTTTTAAAAAGCAGACGATGTATGTTCAGGATTCATGGTACATAACAATAAAGCTCTCTGGGCTGGGATGTGAGAAATGCACACAGCTTTCTGATGCAACTTGGTGATGCACTGTGTTGAAAATCTTTCCACTTGATAAATGAGCTCTTTTTTTTTTTTTTTTTCTGATCACAATCATAGTCCAAGAATAAAAGCCTTTACCTTGAGTCTGACATAGAAAGAAACAAGAATAAAACCACATAAACAGACTTGTATACAGACAGATGGACACTTCAGCGTTACCATTTGGCACACTTTGAAATGTTTCATGCTGGGTATGATTTACTAATCAAAAATAGGCAATATTTGTCTTTGGTTCCTTTTCTAAGGCAGGGAATGGCAACAGCAACAATAAACTTTATCTGCATGACAGCAGGGTTTACGATTTTGTTCTCTGTGCTAAACTGTTATTACCATTAATTCTCTGCTCTTTAGCTATGTGTTTAAAATATTCACTGGTTGTACTCTAGGAGTTAAGTCAGTCCAAGAGGAAAAAATATAATAAAAAAAATAAAGTACTTACTTTTTGATATAGCAGACTGCTAGAACAACTGAGATAATGAAAAAGATGACTGCCAGTACAAGAAGTGCAGTAGGGACACCTGGAGATAAAAGTGGGGTAGGCACAGAGTTTTTAAATGTACTTAATTCTGACTTTCTAAAGGCTCATGAGCACAAATCCAGATTCTTCTAAAAACAGTCTACAGTAAGAAGTACATAAACAACTCAACATTAGAGGCATTAGGAATCTCACAAGGTTAGTTATACTCCATCTCTTTTTCTTCAAAAGACTAAAACCAGGAATTTAGGTAATCCTTGACAGATGTTTGTCTAACCCACGCATTGGAGGATTTTTACAACTTGCCCAGAGAACACATTTTTGTGGTTAACTGTCCTTACAGTTATAACACTTTTTCTCATATTTAGACCATTTCTCAGTGGTTGTATATTAGAATTACTTATTCACACCTCATATCTTAAGAACACCTCCATATTCGGAGAACAGCAGTTCTTAAAACTTTCTTGACTTCTTCTGTTTTTTAAGAGCCTGCTAAGTTTTCCATTATTACTCTGAGCACATGGTGTTTGCTAATACATTTCTCAGAAACTTGTTCATCCCAAATCCCATTAAGCAGAATAAGCTTCCACCATTTCATATTAAGATATTAACAAAAAGTTTAAGATAAGATCTTACTTCTACTTTAAAATTGTTTAAAGATCCTCTGTCTTATAAGCTTTGCTTTTGCAAAACCCTAACACTCCTATTCTGTGGATGCTGAAATAGCAAACAAAAATAACAGTAAAAAGTTTTGCTACTAACATCTGCATAAGTAGCCCTTCTGATTAAATAGTTACCATAAATGCTCTTTACCTCCAAAGACAACAGCGTCATTCTTAAAAGCAACGTGGGAAGTATAGTTAGGAGAATCAATTGGTGAGTATTCCTCTGGCATTTTTGTAGTAGTCCCCTCGGTTGGTAGTATAGTTTCAGTTATACATATTACACGAAATTTTATATTTTTCAGGGTTTGCTCTGACTCAGTCACATTGGGCACTGCTGTGATGTTTTCAGTCAAATCAGAGCCTGAAGATGCAGTTAGATCTGTTGGTGCACTTGAAGGTAGCATGGTTGTAGTTGGATCTGGTATACATGAATTAATCTGAACATCTGCAGCAGGGAAAAGAAATATGTAGGAGTTGTGTTGGATATTAGTTTTGTACTTACTGTACACACGTTTATTGGAGTTGTTCCTCAGTCATTCCCTTCTGGAAATTATTATTTGTTTATTCCCAAAAGCCTTATCCAAATCAGGCATACCTATTTCAAACATGTGGCTACAACCCAGATTACCTACCTTTTATAATTACTCACATGGTTAAACACTTTTTTGAGCACGTACAGTGTGCATTTTATAAATGCATACCAAGAACAAGATTTCTTAGAAAAGTACTTAGAATAATAGTGCATATACAAACAACAGGATGACATCCTGCAGAGCAGGAGCCTTACCTACAGATCCAAGATTAAAAAATATTTCTATTGTATTACACATATGTTCAAAACATATGCATGCACTCTTGATACTTGGAAAACTACGATTTAGTGGAAAGAAAAGTAGCCCATAAAACTTTCAGGTAAACCAGGCACCACTGTGAGATAAAAAAGTGACACTATTCTAATAGGGGCTAGAAAGAAACAAACTTCAGGCACATTCTGAAATTAAGTCATTTAAATGATGCAGATGTTGTCTATGTAAAAATACGGGTGCAAGTAGACTTTTACATGTAAATGAAAAAGCTGAGTTCTGAATCAGGCTGATGTGAAAATGTAAAGTTTTCTATATTCTGTAAAGCTATAAAAATTTCACTGAAGTAACAAGCAGATTACAGCATAAATAACAGGGAAATGACGTAGGTACTGTTCTCCAAATGAATTCCCATGGGAAGCCTGATGACACAGTTATATTTGCAGAATAAAAAGCTAAATGGCTTTTTACTTTTTCCACTGTAGTTTTCAAGTGATTTTGGCATTTCTTTGGCATGAAGAAAAATTGACAGAAAAAGCTTCTGGCAAATATTTTTTGGTAAGAAATGCCTAGAATAGGCAACAGGCAAATAAGATAAAATACAGAATAAACCTGATGTCAAATATACATTATTTTCTAACCATTCAGCAAGCTTAACTTTCTTCATATACAGTAATAGTAAACAAAGCAAATCATTTGGAATTACTTGCTACCTCCTTAGCATTAGCCAACCTACCCGACATTTCTGATGCAGAACGACACGTATTTCATACACTGAAACACCATGTTGCATAGGAACAGAAAAAAATAACTAACAACAGGAGCAGCTTCTTTAAGAGGATGTTGCCATAATACTAATTCACCTATGCATTTATCGATAAAAGCTATGGACTTTCTGTTGAGAAAAACTTAGGTTAGCCTAATCATGTAATTTTTAACTTTACAGATCAGGTGATAAGTCAGTATTTAGCAGTGCTTTCTCTTTGCAGTGCTTTCTTGTCAGCAGTCAGACACTTAATAAGCCAACTACTTACCTACCTTCATTCACTAAAATGGCCCAGGATCGTGGAAAAAGTCACAGTGGGGAGGCATGGCCTTTTCTCTAAAAGCTTTATCCTCAGTCTCATAAGTTCCAATGTTCACAGGCACTAGACACTTGGATCTTTATATCTCTGCATGAGCATATCTTGCATGTCTATCTTTCTCCTGCTCTTTACAACTCTTGTTCACATATCTTTCCTGAAAGATTTCAGGATTTTGTACATCATGTCTCGCTTTTGTCATCTGAAAGTCATTGACAAGGTATAGGGACTGATAAGAAATAATTGACTGAAGCTGCATATATGGCCTAATTACTGGGATAGTTGCTACATAATAACCATAGATATGGGACACCAGCAGGAACACAATGCCTCTAGTTAAATACTTCTTTTCAGTTAATTGCACGCAAGTCATTAAGCAAAATACTGATCTATTGTACTGAGAAGATCTAAAATATATCAAGGCCCAAGTTTCATTATCGTGTTTTCAATCAGACACTAGGGAGTCAAGAATGAGGGGAAGGACAGGTCTTTTCATACGTGGGATGATGCTTATTAAAGGAAGCTGTTTGACTTTACCAACAATAGATTGGGAATCTAGTTCTGTGGTCTCTTGGCTGTTCTACCTTATATTTTAATTTAATGGATAAACTTCCTTTAATAATAAACCAGTCAGCTTTTCCTGAAGTACCCCACTCTTGGTCTTTTTGCAAGAAAACACACACCACACACAGACACCCTGGATAAAGATCTGATTTACTGTCCTTCAAATTCAGGTGCATAAATAATCAAAATTTATTGAGAGCATTGTCTTGACATTACAGAATGGTAAAAGCAACTCTTCTTCAGGAGTCTTTAAAGCTACAGAGCTAAGTACAGCTTGACAACATTTAAGACTGGGGGAAGTGCCAACAGATTGTAAGAACTCATTTTGATTTTTTCATGTAGATACTAGAAAATAGTAAAACCCAAACCAAAACGCAAAAAACATAGCTGTCGTGCTCACATACCTGAGGAATTGAAGCAGTAAACCATAAATGTTTTGAAGGGTTCAGCATACCATCGCACTAGTCCAACGTTGCCCTTGCCGCATTTCTTGTTGGATGTTATTCGAGGAATGACAACCAATCCATCTTTCACCCATCCATAGCTACAATGAAAATATCAGTCCTTTAAATATTAAATTTATCTCCAGCCTCAGATGTGTGTAAAGGTGTTCACTAAAGGTAGCAAGACACTAACAAATGTCATATACCTGCATGTTTCAAAGCCATGTTTCAGGGCATTTTCAACTTGATCTCTACTTGCCAGTTGTAGATTCAGTTGATTACATGCATTACTTGCTTCTGAGAAATTCACTTTTTCATCAAGATAAATTCCTACACCTCTGATCCTGCAAGGTGAAAGAATGGAACCTGTAATTTAGACATAAATATTCAAGATTAGTATCTGAATATTAACATTTATTCCCCCTGAAGAATTTAAGATCATGTTAAACTGAATTGAACACTGTTAAAAGTTTCTAGGCTGAAGAGAGTAGAAAACAAATTTCTAGCAAAAGAAGACATACCTTCGAACATATTTTTTAACACAATAATCTACAGTTTAAAGAGGTTGGGCTGTTATTAGACTAAAGGCATAAACAGTTGGCATTTGAGTCATTACCTGGTGTTAGTTTCTTACTAAAAGCACTCTTATTTGTCATGCATATACATGCAAAATGGAAAGAGTAATCATATCATACAAGGGTTTTTTTCCTTTTTTTTCTTTTTTAATTAAAATGATGAAAGCAACAGTTGCATTGCAGCACTGATTCCGTCAGTACACCACTCCTACCAGAATGAGTTCTATCAAAGATATTATATGTAATTTTTCATGGAATTAATATGCCAATAAGGAAATACACCTATAAAGGTTTATCATTTGTTAAGTTCCTTATGGCTCCTAAACTTTTTTGTTCTTCCTAGCTGGCATGATGCTTCCACCCTTCAGTCACACGTGCTTACTGAAAGCTTGGTAGGCGACAGGAAAAAAAGGGGTAGGCCAGGTGAATTTTTGGCCATTTCCCCCATTTTTCATCCATAGGCAGTTCATACAGCCTTTTTTAGATAGGCACAGCTGGCACACTGTTCCTGACACATGCACCAGAAAACGCAGACCTTAGGTCTGATTACTCCTGCTCTACTTTCTTAGTCTGTGTTAAGGACATAGGATAGAATTCAGGATTTGACACACCAAGGAGAAAGGATATCATTCTTTTGCCTCTATATTTCACCAGAAGCATATACTGGAAAACAGATTTTTTTTTATTTGTCTTTTTGAGTTACGTACAGTAATTGCCATGTTAAATGAAACATTTCAACATTTAATTGCAAACATTTCAGATAACCAACAGCCACAGATGTTACTTCCTTGCTCAATATGCTTTTCAGACTGTGAATAATTCATAAAAATCTATGCGTCAGAATACAGGGGATTCACAACTCTCAAGGCAGGATGAAGCGATGCCTGCAGATTGACCACATCACTTCTTAACAACAGACGTTAAATTGAATTTTATGAATGAAAAGATGAACTCACAGCCAAGACACTCATATGATGAGAAAGATAACTAAGCTTGTATAGAATGCTCCAAGTAAGACAAGCATTTCACTCCTGCTCCCTTGGGGTGTGGTAGGATTGGAAATGGTTTCTGGCGAGAGATGCATCTCTACTGTCCTCACACTTAGTTTAATTGGACTTAAATTTTTGGAAGAGCAATCACTGAATTTTTAGGTGGATTTATTTCAGCAGTGATGTAGGCTATGGCCTCCCGTGAACACTTTCTGGCATAGTGTAGGTCATCACATGGCAGGTGAGCCACTGAACAATTGAACGCTCCCCATACCCAAATCGTGGCTGCATCCAGCCCCAACTTGAACATAAGACAAGCCCAAACATATTGCATAAGGATGCAGAGAAGCCACATTGCACAGTGAAGATGTGTCTTTAGGTACCAAGGACCTCAAGTCTACCTGGATACTCTCAGTGTGAATCATCCTTATGCTGTCAGATTTCTTCCTTTCAGTCTGTCTATCTTCATGAATGTCCTCCTGCATCTCTTCATTGTGGCCAAAGTAGTCTTGTGCAGTGAGGTCAAACACTGGAGCAGGCTTCATAAAGAGATGGTCAATGTGCCAGGCCTGTCAGTGTTTAAGAGGCTTTCTGGACAATGCTCTTAACATGCTCTAACTTGTTCAGCCCTCAGCTGGTCAAACAGTTGGACTAGATGATCATGGTAGGTCACTTCCAGCTGAAATAGTCTATTCTAGGTGTTCCAGTGTGAAGTTTTCTTGATTCCTTTTTGCTAACAGTCAACTCTCCCAGTCCTCATGAGAATAATTTCTGTTTTCCTGAATAATTCCCTGTCTCAGCTGCTGGGGCACATTCCACAATTTCTCTTTCTTAGTTTCCAAGACCCTACTCCTCCTCTAGAGTTTATGCTTAATTACTCCTTTTCATGCTCAGACTTCCTTCTTACCGCTTAGTTAGTCATCTGTCTTCCTACCTTCAGACTTGACTAAATATAGCTATTAAAAAATGTAATGTTGAGAACAGAAGTTTCTCAATGACCAACTTTACAAATTTCAAATAAAGCTGAGCAGCTGAATGAATGGAATTTCCTGAAACATAAGAAAGTTCCCTAGATACCTGTAAACTGTTGCAGTCAAACATATACAAATATTTTTACGGGAGACTTGCATGATACATAATAATTGCATTATTACATAGCATAATATAAAACTTTAGTACCATAAAATTTAATCTTAAGAGATAAGGAAAGAGGCTGTAGGAAATGGACCAAAACTGACCTTGGCATTTGCTAAGCCTTTTTAAAACAAAACAGTGAAGTAAAATAAATGTTTTGTAAAAGTTACCAATTTCAATCTAAATTCTAAGTGGGTTTACAATGTGAAAAAGAAGTCCAGAAAGAGAACAATAGCCTCTTCAAATCGCTTTATTTTTTCTTAAATCACCCCTGAACTCTGTTGTGAAGATGGCTGAGTTTGTATGAGGGGCAGACTAATCCTTGAGAAGCATATTATCCTTTTTGGTCCACAAGCTGAACACAGCTATATTTTAAGCTTTGCTCCTTTTAGTTAACCTACAAATAACAGGACATTCTCCTCAGTATTTTGATCTTGTGTGAAAAATAAGCTTTACTGAGAAAGGTGGGAAGACGTAGACAGAAGAATCTCACAAGATGACAAGGTTGTCATAGGACAGGAAGAAAAGTGATTTTTGTGAGCTTAGGGTATAGGCTCTATTGTGCATTATTTCTCTTCTTGCTTTTTGGGGGGAAGCTGTTGTTTCTATCACTTTTTTATTGCACCAGGCCCTCACTCTCCTTTATTACAGACTTTCCTTTGTCTGCTGATGTCAGGGAGCAGCAAGAATGAGGCTGTCCCGCAGGGAAAGAAGAGTCAGGAGCTGAAGGTGACCACAACACAGTGCACACATCACTGACCAGGGCACAGTTCCATAGTACCTGAAGAGTGTGACAGTGGCAGGTTTCACAAGCAGCCCCAGAGAGAGCAAGACAATGAATCGGATGCAGAGGTCATCCAGAAAGTCCATCCTGGACATAAGACTACAAACAATATCAATAAGACTCGAGCATCTAATTCACTCAGTCCAGGTTTCCTTCAGAAGCCTGTTAGTGATCAGAAAATAAATTGTCTGCAACAATGGTGTAAGCCCTTTTACACTGGTAGAACAAGCATTTACTCCTTGCAAATTACAGTGAAACATATGGAAACATCTGATGCATATTGACTTATCTGAAGATATCCAAGTAGCCTCTGCAGTTAGAATAGATTACATTAATTGTGGAGTCTGAAGGAGAAGACATTCAAATTTTACTAACATATAGAAGAAAGGAGTATTATATGACCTTGTTTAAAAAAAAAAAAAAAAAAAAAGAAGCTTTATATAATAATGTTTGAGGGCTGTCTAAGAACTGTGTGATAAAGTTGATGATGGCTACTCCCTATGTTTTCAAACAGGTAGTTTAGACAAAATAGGAACATTTTTACTGCATTAACCAAAGACAGGCGTGACTGGCCTGAAGATGAACAACAAGATCCCTACCTTTCCTTTAATCTTGCAAATCAAGACAGCATCAGGATGTTGCTAAATTGGAGAAAACCACTTTGCTTTAAAGATGACATTTTAGCAGAGACACACAGAATTAGTTTCATGCATGTTTTGCTCTTTGAGGATTGTACAAAACTGTTTGTTCTTGTATTTTAAGTAACAAAAGATAAAATCACTTTTCAATAGATCAGAACTTAATCCTCAATGCAATACCAAATCTTTAAAACAAGCAGTTCTGTAGCATTTAGACAGTAATTAAATCAGACTAACAATGAAAGTTCCCCTATATGCTAGAGTAGTTTTCATTGCACCGTATTCTCAAAGCCCTGTGGTTTCCTGTGCCAGAAACAAGTTTACACACACTCTTTCCCCCCCCCCCCGTTTTTGTTTGCAAACCTATCGACTTTTTTCCAAGTACTTTACTGTTCAACTAGGAGACTAAAACGTGGAACTTTACATACCTGTTATAAAGTAATTTTGAGCCATGAATGTTGTAACCCAGACGGAAAACACTGCAGAGGTAACTCCAAAATAAGTTGCCATTGTCACCAACTCAGAAAATTATGAAATTCAAGGTGATTCGTCTCATCTGCTAAGAAAAGTTAAGGTATTGATGCTGTCAGATCACCTTTGAGATGAATTCAGCTGTCACTGCACTGCTTTGTAGAAAGAATGTCAGAGCAAATGTGTTGACTGTCCCACTCAAAGGTGAGGTCACTTAGTGGAAATCCCTAATGACCCTTTAAGCTTTCTTTCATGTAGGGCTTGCTGGAAAATTTAACTACTGCTGACTCAGAAAACACAGCTGAGGAAGGGAGATAAGACTGTTAGACTGCTAAGTCAGTAAACACTTTGAAAGAACTTTTTCTTTTGCTATTTTTTCCTGTTTCACTGATTAACAGCTCATTACTCATGTTGTCTATTCATCTGGTAAATAAAACAAATTCTCTATTGTATCCCAGCATGCCAGGCAGGAGTTTTCTTTTGGAATTGAAGCGGCATCTATTCTCCCATATCCTACATTTCTTGATGCAGTACTTCTGCCTTCCTTTACATTAGATTTCCAATGCAAAAATAGGTATCGTAACGCAGTGAGAATATGATCATCTACTATTGAACAGATTTGGAGAAACGCTACCATAAATGGGGCTTCTGCTGCCATTTGTGAAGTTGAAACAAATAGGGATTCCAATAGCCTCATGCTAAATACAGATGATCCTTACAGCTGTAACAGAAAACCTTCAGGAAGTCTTAACAAAGAAATTCAGAGTTTTTTTGCAGAGATTCTGACAAACACGGAGTGGGAATGGAGTTCAAGAGATCAGTTAGTTCTCTTTACTGTCAGTAGGATTGGCTGTATTTATGTTATTTCCGACAGATGTTTGTTTAATCTGTTCTTAAAACTTCCAGTGTCAAATTCCTAACGTGTCCTGAAACGCTCTATTCCAGTGCTTCACTCTACTGTTAAAAGGTAAAGTGAGTGAAGAGGCGTAAACAGTTATGCCTCTGCTCCCACTTTTCTTTCAGCCAAGAAACCCCAGCTTGCTCACTCTTTCTCTCTAGCTGAGGCCTTGCCAATGCCAAGTACTGATTGATAAATTACTTTACTTGCTTGTACAGTTCAGAATGGTATGACCCTTTTTTTTGCAACAGAATGATTTTGTTATGTTCAGATGGTGATACAGTAAACTTCTAGGTGTCCTATATCCCCTGACAGTTTTCAATGTCCTGTAAACACAAGTGTAACAGTAGCTGCCTCTTTAAACTGTGGTTTGCATTGTGGAAAGTTCCTGCTTAATATATTAAGATAGTATTAGTTTTTATATGGGCACATACCCAATCTCTGATAGCAGCATATAGCATGGTGATGGGTATACTAATAACCTAGACAGGCATCTACAGGGACCTGTGGAGAATGCTGTGGATTAATGAAATGATGTCTCCTTAAGCAATAATAAACGAAAATTGGATTGTGTTTGGGCTGCAGTTTGGAACTGAATGGTGATAAAGCAACTTGAGGTCTTAAGACAAATTTCTTGTTCCAATTTCTAGTCACTCCTTTATTGTGTTGTACTTACCTGCCTCCACAAAATGATGGCAATCTGAAATACTGTAACCAGACTTACTCTCATTGAAGCAAGTTCTAAGTGGATTCACTTGCATTTACAATATAGGAGCAGAAACTAATAGTTATTCTGTGGCTCTCACAAACTACTAGGTGGTGTCTGTAAAACATTGAGAACATTAAACAAAATCTTGCCATCTCCATGCTTACCTTGAATTGCTAAGTATTTCCTACCATGAAATCAAAAGCTGGGTCCCACCACCTTTTTAACACTTTTTTGCCTATCATCCTGAGTGTTGCAAAGTTCCTTTACTCAAGTTCTGTCCATGCTATTGTCCATGCTGCAAAAATGAGATAAATACCTTCATAATACCAAACAAAAATATAAGCTCCTTTCTGTGGATTTGTAAGAGCAAACTACAGATTAGGAGAGAGAGAAAAGAATTTCAGGATGATGAAGAGAGAGTAAAATAAACTTTTTTTTTGGTGTGTGCCAGTTTCTTCTTTTTTGTATTTCAGCTGTTCCAAAACTGTGTGGAAGAATCAGCTCCCTGGTCTGTAACAGTACAAAAGGTCTTTAACCTGTTTCTAGGTCTTCATCATAACTTGAATGGTGAAACAAGATAATGAAACATTCAATATAAGGCTGTAATTGACCTAAATACTTAGAGTGACCTGTAAAAGGAAAATCCCAAACATCTCATGTCAGCATGTTTTAAAATGCTGATGAGGGTTGCTAAACAGAAAAGATTCTGAAGTGACATTTCTGTTCTTTCTGGGAATAGAGCATTGTCTCCTTCCCTCTGATATGGCCGTTCAGCTCCCCACAAAGCCCAGGCTTCCCAGACCTCTCAAGCCTGCAAGAAGACAAAGCAAAGAATCCTAACCTTTCACTCAGTCTCTTTTGGTTACAGCCCTTGTAGCTTTCTGAGTTCAATCTCCTCAGTGAAAAGCAGCATCCCTCAGAAGCAGGAGGAGTTAAACTCTCTCCAGGATATTTCAGTTTCCTCTCTCATCTTTCTAGGGTATGACAGGTATGACCCTGCTTACAAACACTTTCTCTATTGAAACAAGAATTTGCTTGTTTTGTCTACATAATTTTTCTGGAGAACTATAAGACCAACACTGAGATCTTTGGTGTACACACAGTACATGGCACTACACTATGCATAGACAAGTATAGACAAGGCAGTGTGTATTTTATAAGAAGATAGCCATTAATATGCAGACAGAGCGTATGTAAAAAATAAATCTTTAAAGTAGCAACATTGAGGACTTTGAAATCGTAATTTTATTTCAAAACTCAAGTATGTGATGCTATACAGTACAATACCAGCACACTTGTGCAAATTCTTACAATAGTACAAATTTAAATATGATACACAAAAATAGTGCCCTTTTAAAATTCCTTTGACTAGAAACATCTGTGCTGTGCAGGAAAAACAATAAATGTGTCTGGTTAAAGCAGAAAAATAAATATTGCACCTCAAGAAAACTATTTCAGTGTTAATAGCATAAATAATAGATCTATTTCTTGTTACCTGATGCGATCTTTCAACACAGACGAGATTGGTTTGGTTTGGTTTTTTCCAGATAAAGCAAACTAATACCCAACAGATAAAATTACATTTAGAATAGTTTTTGAGCTCAATCTAGTTTCTTATTAAAAAAGTGTCTTCATTAACTAACTGAAAAAAAAAAGCAAAAGTATTTAATGTGCTATTAGTCATTGTGGTTCATTATTTTAGTGGACAGTTTGCTCAAAGTAGTTATAAAAAGAACAACCTTTTTTTTTTTTTACAAATAAACTTTATCTTCATCTTTTCATCCCTGTTAAAATCTCTTGACTCTTCCAGTACATTCTCCACAACAACTAATAACTTTGTGAATAAATTATACTTGCCTTAGACATGCAAGTAGTTCAGTTCAAACCAGTACAACTACTTATAGAAATCTGCCTTTGTGCATTAAGTCCACAAAAAGTGTGCTGAATTTCAAGATAGGATGGAGACCTTATTCACTCACTGACCAAAATAACCTTAGCATATACTTAACATGAAGCAGTTCAAGTGTCCTGTTGATATCAATAACTTTCTAAATTTCTTTACAATAATGCTTTGGACACACATCAATGGAGATGTAAGTCAGAGCAAATTAATTTAATTATAGGCACTGTTAATTAATTTTACTCATTGCAGTCCAACATTTCCACAATCACATAGTCAAATTTGCATCATAATCTTTGGCACAGGGAATTCTGACTCTTCAGGACTATTTACCTTCAATTTTTATTGCCTTATTATCAAAGCTATTTGTAAAGAATATTGAGTTAAAGAAGCTGATTTTAATAAAGAAGTATTCAAAGAGCAACTGATAAGTTTCTTTAAATACTGAAAGTATGTGAAATGTCACAGTAGTTCTTCATAGTCAGATATTTTAACTGAACCAGTTACCAAATAAATTACAAGAAACCATCTTCTGTCTTATTCCTTAACAATTATAGTTTTAGACCAAATGACACTTTCCCATTATCCTTTTTGAACTTTCTTAAGCACACTCCTCAACAACATGTACTTTAAAATAAAAAAACAATCTTCCTAACTGTTT
>JAOEHY010017649.1:0-18158 GCA_025447955.1 Psilopsiagon aurifrons
CTTCACCTGACTGCCATGATTTTTCAAATATGATAGACAGTGGCTTAGCAACTTCATTTGCCAGCTCCTTCAGGACCTGTGGATGGATTTCGTCAGGTCCCATGGACTTGTATACATTCACGTTCTTAAGATGGTCTCAAATTCATTTGTCAGGGAAAGAGCTACCCATAGCTTTCCAATTACCTTTTGGTACCCGAGCAGCTCAAATTCTTCAATCAGATGTATCAGGAATCCAGCTTGTGGGTTTGGCATTTTCATGTTTGTTTGTTTGCAGGGAAAGGGATATTCCTAAACATAAACACTGACCTAAGTCAAATTTGCATATCTTCATGACTTTTTTATTTGCATCTATTTTGCCTAAAACTGGTTCAACTGAGTGTGACTTTTCATAGGGTGGAAGGAATCTTCATTGTTCAGTTTCTTGAGAGCAAGTTAATATACCATGCCTCTAGCCTTCAGCTGTTCTGGATCATATGTTGAAGCGCATTCAAAATGGCTTCTTATGTTTGCAACATCTGTTAGCAGCACCAAGTTACCTCAAGAAGGGTGTAGCTATCAGTTAAAAATCATACAGCAACCTATTCGGTGATTAACTTCAATAGCACCCTCATGCCAAATGACAGGGCATAAAATAAGTCTGAGTTATAACATTTCTGCATCTAAACTCTTGGCTCCTGTGTACTGTTGCAGCTGCTTTTGTCTGCCTAGACTCATCCGCTTCTTGCAGAACAATCTGAAACTCTTCAGGCTTAATTCTATTGACGATTAATCAATTTACAAGAAAGCAGCAAAAATACCACATTCACCCTTTCCTCAAGGATATGTTGCTGTTAGAATAGGACAGAATGCAGGCTGCTAATGATGCTTAAATACCTCTAGACTTCTTTGGCTAATGCTGGGAAGATGTAATTTTCCCCTAATGGAAAGCTACAGTTTGAAAGAAAGAAGGACGCAGGTTTTCAAGGTTCAGCACTTAGGGCAATAAAGTCTCAGAATAGAGGGTACTTTTTCTTAATTACCTCTATATTTACATTTGGTAGTTCTATTCATAGAAGAACATCCAATTACCCTTTTCTATGGATCATACAATTTTTTATCCACAGTCTTCTCATGGATTGCTACCACTCTGTCAGATTTGATTAGGCTTAGAATTTTCTATGGACAAGAGAGAAATGCTATAAAATTACTACTTTCATTTACTGTACTCTGACTGTTTTTCAGGATCAAAGATCAGAGGTAGTCTGAACTAAGAGAAAGTGAGAGCTTTAAATGGTACACAGAATAAGAAGTCAGCCAGTTTTGCTTAGATATTCAAATGTGATAGGATTAATGAAGGAAGGAACCGCTGAGAGACACTGAACACCTAGTACAGGAGCATAGTGAAAAGAAAGGAAAAAAAATGATAGTTGCTGTCCTAAGAAGTGAAACTAAAGTGATAGTGATGTAACTGAAAAAATACAGTATTAAATATGATTAAGACAGTAGGATAAGGAGTTAAAAAAGTGATACACTATATCCACTGGCAAGCCACAGGGGCTGTGGTATTTCATTGAGACCACAAACTTCAATGTTTGTTCTTCACTTCAGGCAGATATTGATGCTTTTTTGTGTTTAGTTTCTTTCAAAAAGAAAGATAATAGCTCAAATTCATGATGATTCATCTTAAATTCATGTTAATTGTGAAATCAATAATATTACATTGTTAGTGGAAAAAACAAAAATCATACTTCAGTCCTCTCTAATCAGAATTGTGATTGTCACAGTTTAAGCCTAGCTCAAGCAGTTCGCTCACTCACTCCCCTCTCTTTTTTCCTCCCAGCTCCTGGGGGGGGATGGGGAGGAGAATCGCCAGAATGTAATTCCCATGGGTTGAGATAAGAACAGTCCAGTAACTAAGGTATAACACAAGCCACTACTGCTACCACCAAAAATAATAATAACAAGGGAAATAACAAGGGAAGAGAATACAACCTCTCACCACTGATACCCAGCCTGACCAAGCAGTGAACTAACCCTTCTGGGTAACTGCCCCCAGTTTTTACATCTTGGGCATGATGTGCTGTGGTGTGGAATACCTTTTTGGCTAGCTTGTCAAAGTGTGCTGTCTCAGCTTCCTCCCGGTTTCCCCTCCTCCCTGGCAGAGCATGAGACTCAGAAAGTCTTTGGTCAGACTAAACATTTGATCAGTAGCTAAAAACATCGGTGTTATCAGCGCTGTTCCCAAGCCAAAAGTCAAAAACAGCACTGCACCGGCTACTAAGAAAAAGAAAAATGACTGCTACTGCTGAACCCAGGACAGTGATTTTGTAGGATTAAAACACTAAGTAATTTTGATACTCTTGAACAAACAGATTTCTTAAGGACAGTCTGAAAAAAACTAAAATTTAGGATTTATAATAGAAAAATGTTCAAGTGTTTGACTTAGTAGCATTCATACAGTCAAGGGAATTGAAGAAACTGGATGGCTTGCAGGAGACCATCGTTGCAGTGGTAGATGTTAGAACTAATACGTATTGTTATTATTTCCAACTTCAGGGACTTCTGTGGTTAGCTGTATGGGACAGAATTCATCTTCCCTCTCACCCGCACATATGCATGCATTTCATTCTTAGAAAGAAGTAATTTTAATTCTAGATAAAAGGAATGGCCAAAAATACCTAGTTAGAATATCTTTGCTCACATTGGTCTGAAGCAATTGTCTTATACTGCATCTTAAGAAGTTCTGCTGTCAACAGTTAAAGAATCCCTTTTTCTGCCTCTCAAAAATCCTGTTCAGTCCTTTTGGATCATGAGATAACTTTCAATAACCAGGACAGGAAGATCATTACAGACCTGTCATGCCTACAGGAAGTAGGCACACAAGTACTGATATGTGTTTGCCAAAAAGAAATTGTTCTCACAGTCACACTGTTGGTGCAGTTAATGAAAAGAGGTGCCACTTAAAATCCCTTAAAGGTTACAAAGCTAAACTGAAAATTACAAGAAAACTGGACTTGAATGAAGTTTTGGGTTATAATAAGAGTTTCCCTTGTTATTTTGGGGCTTTGGAATTCTGAAGATGCATCATAATTACAGAGGTGCAGAGGATGACATGTCCTACTCCTGTCTATTGCACCTCAGAACTTTTAATTCAAATCTTGACTGGAAAACTGGGAGCAAAACTACTTCCTCTAAAGTATTCAAAAGCAATTACCTCTGTTCCTCTTGTTCTCCTTCATTTAAAATTTATTCCTGCTTACCTCTCTTTTCATTCTTACTGTGACTCTGCGGTCATTCAAATACAAGAGAGGAAAATACCATGTAGTATGAATGGAGCAGTCTAAGTTGTGGGGGGTGGGAGATGCGGGGACACATAAGAAAGTAAGGCATAAGAGGTTTGTCACATCTCAAAATTTTACATTTCAAAGACTATTCTACAAAACACATAGCAAAATTAGTCATAACATATGCATTTCCTCAAAAACACTAGCACGTATTTATAGCTTCTTATACAGACACCACATAGCATTAATGCAGATGACAAAGTTTGTATCAACAGAATTAACTAACACAATTTTCTCATTCTGCACATATTCACAGTGTTCAAAGAAATTACTGGTAGAAAACCCAGAAATTATTAAAATCAGTCCACCAATCTATATTGTACTATTTAGTTTTCCTAGCCAGTTATATTGAAATTAAAACAAGTTGAAAAACTTACATACAGCAAAAGTCATACTGCAAGGTCTGAGCCCTCATTTTGAAAAAGATTTATAAGAACAGTTCTAATAAACAAAGTAAAATGTAAGCAAGTTTCCTTTAAATAAAACCAACCAAAAAACCAAAACAAAACCCAAACACAACACCCACCAAAATAAACCCAAAAAACCTTTCAGCAGTGCACTTTTTCATGTGTTTTAGCCATACCTAAACTGTTACTTCATAATGAACACACATGGCAAAACAGTACTCACAGTATGCTGAAACATCTACAGATGTAGTAATTTCAGCTGAGTAATGCTAAAGTAACTGTCATGGAAAGTACATATAATAATTTCCTATGCCCTTTACTCAAAACACATAAATGAAATTAGCTGGTTTTATATTTTGTTTTGTGGGGGGTTTTCTTATCTATTGAGAAATTCCTGACTGGCACTATTTTTGAGACAAAGAAGGCAGCAAAGCTTTTTAAGCATATTAAAGAAAAGACTGTCAATTTTTCCGTAGAAAATTTACTCCTTATTTCACCAGAAGTCCCAGGTGTTATTAACTTTTGTTCATCTTTGCATCCATGTAAGATGAGCAGAAAGGATAAAGAAAGAAATCTTTGAACTGCTAATCTTGTACTATAAAACATTAATGGCTTAGTTAACTCAACTAGCCAGCTTGCAACTTTTCCTTTTGTTTTATAGCAGGCTGGAAAGAACAGAAGATAGCATAAAAAGGATCTTTCTAGAAATATTTCCAAAATGAACTATGTTTCCACTGGGGTATGGGATAAAATTTCATAGCCTGAAGCGCACAGAACTAAACAGATCAAGCAGAACTAATATTAGTTCTAATATTAGAAGAGGCTCCTGTGAGCTGTTTGTTGTTACTTTGCCATGCAGTAGTCCATTCAGCCTTACTACTTTTTTGTACTACAGATATTAGCAAAGACCTACTTTGTAAACTCTCGAGTTATGTAAGAAAAAAATTACTCATACCTTTTTTTTTTTCTTTAAACATTGTTATATTTGGGAGTAGCTTAAGTTAGCAAATCTTCATTGTCATACTGCCAATTTTTTGAGTGTTTGATTGTCATCTAGCCCCTTAAATTCTTGTACACAGAAAAGCTTTGTTAAAGGGAAATGAAACCCAGTGTACTCTTAGTTTTTCTAGAGCTGGAGAATCAACAGACGAGAAAGATCACGGAAACATCTGGAGATTAGTTAGAAAAATAAAACATAAACAAAACTTCAGAACAATTCAAAACTATTATTTGCATAACATTTACACATGTTCCACTGTAGCCAAATAAACTTTCTCATCTCTCACCTAAGCTCAAATTAACTGCTCAAATGTATAAAGTAATAATGCTTATGGAACACAGAAGACAAAACCCAATTCAAAAAAACATTGAAGAGAATTAACACTGTTGGCTTAGCCTAAGTAATGTAAACACTTTTGAAAAATGGATTTATAAATGGAAAAGTCCTCATGCATGGTGTCTCATATTGTTCATATGTGCACAAGTACTTTATGGTTGATTGTGGTAATCGGCTGATATCAAAAAAGTTCTTCAAGTATAATAAATTACTGTGTACATGAGACAAAGGCAGAATATTTCACATGAACATAGCAAGGTGACATCAACTAGTATAAATTATGATGAGGAAAAATTTAGATGTAATTGTTGTAGCACATTTTTAAATACACTTTTCTTTCAGAAGCTGGTAAATTTCACCTTCCTTTTTAAATAATTTGGCTTGAGAAAGCAGGTTATCACGGTCATTGAAGCTTTTCATTCCATGTGCTGGCAACAAATGACTGCAAGTCATCACACTGGAATGTGGTGAAAGTCTTATTTTTACTTAAAAAAAACCCAGAGAACTAGGCAATATTAGTGATGTTAGCCAATTCTTCCACATATTTTTACAAGCTAAAGTAGATCTGTTAATGTTTGGATTCAATAGAACAAAGAAGCCTGATGTCTTCACAGCATATTAATTTCATATTAGTTGCCAGAAATTACAATCTATCATGCCCTGTAATTATCAATCAAGTATAAGTATGACATATAATGTTTCCTCCTGAAGCCCAGTTGGAAGGGAAAGTTATAATCATAAAACACTTGTGACTTCACTTCATGAAACCTGGAAACCCCTCTGATTCCCACCACTGACATCTATGAACTTTCATAAGCAAATCCAAGCTATATAGTATGGCAAGAACACACAGACACTTGTGAATCATAGAATCGTAGAATAATTAGGGTTGGAAAGGACCTTAAGATCATCTAGTTACAACCCCCCTGCCATGGTCAGGGACACCTCCCACTAAACCATGCCACCCAAGAATATTCTATAACCAGCTTCATAAAAATACACAAAGATTGTCAGATATTTTGTACTTTCAGCATGAGAGACAAAATATCTTCAGTAAATCTCACAGATTTAATGACATCTCTGACTTTCTTAAGAACTTGAGCTGAAACAGAAGTCTTTAGATGCCAAATTCCTTAGTTTTTAAGGTTATCTGATTAATTTTATGCACCACAGTAATAACATGAATACATGTGGCCAAGAAAGTTTGTACATATTCCTAAGAAAAATGAATTGAGGTCTGGGTACAAGCCAACTTCTATACTTAGCAGGTATTGTGAGGCATTATAGAAAGTTTTAAAATCATTTAAGTTGTATTTAGAGCAAGTTGCGTAGAGTGAACAATGCCTGTCTCATGTTTGTGAGAGGTGCTCAGGTCTCTTTTGAGACCTGCTACATTCACATTTATGAAATTTTCACATTAATGAAATTTTCTGTTTCAAACATCTTTTCCTTCTTAATAGGTCAAATACTATAAATTCACTTTATTTTTACACTTGGGCATAGAGAGCTGTTGCTATCCCTTGACAAACAAAGTAATTTGTGTGAGAACAACCAGTGACAGACTGAAGTTCAGTGCTTTTAACGCTGTACCAGCAATAAGCCACATGCTTCCTATGCAAATTTAATCAAAGAACATTAGTAATCTTCCTCTGAATGGTGTAATGTCCCCTCTGACTCTAAACCTTCCCACATATCCATGTTACCACTCATTACAAAACCGAAAGAATAGAATCAGCTTTACCCCCCCAAGCACTCCTGCATTTTTCTCATCAAAAGTTAAAGCTGTAATTTCCTTATTAATCTCAAAAGCCAATTTTATGTTCTGGAAGAAGCATTAAACTTTGCTGCTTTCCACCATGAGACAAAACCAAAGGAAGCTGTAGTTCTTTGGAATCATAGTTTATTACTGCTAGTTGTAGCTCTGAAACGACTTACGATATTTTTCATTAGCCCATTTATAAGACAATATTTTAAAAAAATAAACAAAATGCATTTTTAAAAAAGCCTAATTTAACAGGATCAGAATTCCTGTTCTGTTCAAGTCTCTCTCTCCACATGTGTACAAGCTCAAATACCTGACACCCTTCTTCCACCCACTGGAATATCAAATCTTACATTTAATATCTTTTTCAGCAGTCTATCCTTGTCATAACCCAAGGAATAACAATACTTTTATATTGGAGGGGACTCAGGATGCCACTCAGTGCAGCCTTCAACTAGGAGAAACCCCACAGGTAGACCAACTTTCTCTGAACCTTTCCCAGAGATGCTTTGAAAACCTCCAAAGCACCTCTGGGCAGCCTGTCCAAAAGGGTCAGTCACTACAAAGAATTTTTTACTTTACAACCCTACATTCTTTTCAGATTGGGACTGACACTTCCTGCCCTTTAATTGTAGATATCCACAAAGAGCCAGGCTCTGTCTTCTCTGTTACACTGGGACAAACCCATAGAAAGATGCTCTGCAGCATCCCTTCATCAGGGATGGTTAAGAGGTAACAGAACAGGTGCAATTTCCCTCTGTTTCTTACTTCAATCCTATTCCATCCTCCCCTCATAATTAGAAAAGAAATCTAGTGGTATAATAACTGTTATAAGGTCCTAGCTGCTATCCTTCATTAGGTAAACAGAGCTTGAAAAAGAAAATACATGGAAGTGCCAAATGGTATGAATCTAGCAAAACAGCCCCATAAAGCAGTTCAAGAAGATACTACTACATCAGTGGAAGAGAAATCATAGAACTGGTTTCAGATTAACCCCTTAGAAACATCATTTGAATGAGCAGCGGACAGGGGTGACCATATGCTGTGTAGTCACAGTAAGATATATCAGATTTCCCCTCACCATAGCCACATAGGCTTAGGGAAGGTATAGGAAAGGTATAGCAGCTGAGAATCTGAAGTTACCAAAATAGCAACATAAAATAAGCCAAGCAAGGTCTAACATCAGCTGCTGTCTGTACCTTCTGAATTTCCCCTCTACAATTCCTCTCCTTCCCTTCACACATAGTAATATTCAGCTTTTGGCTTTTTTGGTTGTTGTTTTGATTTTTTTTTTCCTTCTTCATGCTTGTACTCCTTCAAACATCTCTTTGCATAGTAAATATAAAAATAAACAAATACAGCTTATTTCCAACAAGCAGCCAGTCTGTTGCTTGCCCCTTACCTGAACTGGTACTGCCTTTTATAAACCTATACTGATATATTTTGTATCAAGTAAGCCTAGCCCTTCACGCCCCCTTATCAAAACTTGCTGCTGAAGGACACATATAATGTAACTCATCCCTTCAATAAAAGAATGTTTCTCTCTTTCGTGACATTTTTTTTCTTAATAACATACCTACAGATTTTTTTTCCTAAATATTTCTTATTTCTTCACTTGTAAAGTTTCTGAAATAGTGAAGACTTAAGCACAACTATGCTAACAGTCTAAGTAACAATAATAGCAGTAAATAAAGAAGAAAACATTGGTCTTTCTGTCCACATCCAACAATAAATCTAGCTTACAAAACACTGCTGAGAATGGCCTCTACGTATCTTACTCAATCTTTTTATGTGGCAACTATGTCACATTAATAAAACCACTGAGGCCTGAAATGTGAGATTGTAGAAATTTCTTAAATCTCTTGTACAATAATTTGGAGGGAATAATGGGGATTTCTTTCAACTCTTCCTTCTAGAGCTTGTTAACATCATTATGAAATAATACACAGACCCGTGGAATATATACAGCATAACAATGATTTTCTAATGGAGAAAACACGCAAGTACTACAATAGTACTGCAAATAAGCAAAAACCTGGATGTTTCTACAGTGCTTCACTGTAACTCTGAACAGAGCATGAAGACTAACAGATATTGAGTGCTGCTAGATTTCATTGATTCTGAAACTTTCCCTTTTTATTTTCAGGAGATTGGAGCAGATTGCCTTTGCATGTTACTATTTCTTATTTAACTTCTACCATTAGCTCTGTTACAATTTCTGATTTTTACAGTAGAATGCAATCTATAGCAAGTGCTAAGCCCAGAAGGAGCCAAAAAAATAACTAGAAGATTTGGAAGTCATTTATAGAAAAAGGGATTGTCTTTAAAGCACCGCATTTTATTTTGATATAAAGTCCACTGTCTACAATATGTCTGGGGTAATTAAGCCCTGTTTAGAATTCACTCTTATTTTTCAATGTGAGGTACCTAAATCTATCTTGAAGTTTGAAATGAAACAGATTTTAGGTTCTGTTCCAATACAAAGTGCATTTTGGACGCAAGATCATCAGTGGTAGTTATGCAATGCTGTGAAAAGATGAGTAGAACTGCAGGTAGGAAAACTGTTGAAATATTGCTATTATTTCTAGCAATAAAACTGCCTTCTGGAATACATCATTTTTTATTTTTTTTTTAATGTGGTTTTCCTCTTTATACAAAGAAAATGCTACTTTAATTCTTTTGACAGCTGTTGCACTTCAACAGCACCTTCGTAGAACAATCTCTAGGAGTAAATTTGCTGTATCATTATACCTTAGCAGCCACACCTAGTTTTCTTGTTTGTACTCAGCTAGTTGCCATTTGCTGCGAAGAGTGGAAAAAAACAGGTAACAAAAGTATTTTGCTAGAGAAAGAGCAACAAAATTAAGCACTTATTTTGAAAGCTTTTACGTGTAAATGAAAAGTCTAATAAAAACTAGGGTTTAGCTTTTGTTTTGCTAATAACACGTTGAAAAATTTTTGTTCAGAGGCTTGCACTGTTTTAGTCTGCCACTTTGAAAGAAAGGCATAAGTTGAATATTTTACTTTTCATTATCCACTGAAAACTACATAGAAAATATATTTTAAATAGAGTTGCTCAACTGCTGTTCATGGCAATGTAGATTAAATTGCTGGTTGCCTCTCAAGTACTTGGAGTCTCTTCATTAACATGAGCCATCAAACACTTTCTGGAGTTTATGATGGATAGCATATTGCTAAAATGACTGTTAGAGGAAGTTTTTAGAAAGATATAGAAGAAGAATTCTTCTGGTTTATTTCCATACACCATGCTAGAAGACAGGTTTCTGAGAAAAAAATTTGTATTTTATAGTCAAACATTTCTCCAGGCATAAATGAAAGCATTGCCCCTGTGAAAAATAAAAAGAAATAGAAGCTTTTGAAATGTATCCAGTCCACTCATAGCATATTATTTAAAGGAAATGGATCTTGTGATCACAACAATTCAAAATAGAGACATTTCAGCTTTGGACTTCAAATTTACTTTTCATTTGTGATGTTCAGGCAATGTAGTTGTAGCAGGATGTCTTATGGTTAACCTTAGGATTAATCATAGCAAACCAACAGAAGCTTTGCAAACATAATTTTGAGGTAACATGTACTAAGTAAAAATTGGGAAAGCTGTGTTAAATACATACGGGCTCTCACTAAGACAGACACAAACCACCACAGCTCAGTCAGCCAGAAGTTGTCTAAAGACAGTGTCCTTAAGTGTGCAGCTCCTTACACCTTCAGATGTCTAGAAATAGCTTACAGAAAATATAGAAGACACTGTCTGAGTTCAAACAACAAGTAACTGTACCAGAATTATGTGAAGTATCTTGTTATCGCTTGCTATCTGCATTCAGAAATCCCTTAAATTGGGATCTTGCATTCAAAATATGAGGTGACATCCTTTTTTATACCCCGAGAAGTAAAGACTACTATGACCTTGCTTTAACAGGGTCAATATTAGGTTTTGCAAAAAAAGAGAGCATGTACTTTGAAAGTACTGCATATTTTATTTTCATGTTATATTTGGCTAAACTTACACTAAAATAACCCACAGAACAGTCAATTATTAAAATAATTTGGAGAAAATTGGTGTTATTCCAAATATAAACAAGTTAATTGGGTCCATCAATATTTTTTAAGGAAAGGAGAAGAAGTGATGGAGAGGTAGTTGAGAGTTATTTCTTAAGCAGTTTTCAATTTCTTTTGCTTTCTCTTTCAAGATTCACTTGCCTCACAGCAATGAATAACAACCAATATGGAAAATATTGGAAATTATGTCACATAATGAAAGACTGAAAAGGGTCAAGCTATTTAGATTACCAAATAGAAGGTTAGTTGTGAATCGATCTCAGTTTGTATCTACAGCGGAATCTTTGATAACAAGCTTTTCAGTCCAGCACAAAAAGGTACAACAAAGGATTAAGAGCTGGAAAACAAAGCAATATAAATTCAAACGAACAAAACAGAGCAGATTTTGTACAGTAAGATATTAATCATAGGAAAAATTTAGAAGTGATTGCAAGGAATTCTCTTCCAAATTTAGAAGTGATTGCAAGGAGTTCTCTGCCACTGCAGTCGCTAATAATATCTGATGAGAGAGTTTGGTTTCTTTCCCCCATGTAAAGCTATATGGTGCTTTGAGGGTACACAAAGTCCCTATTTAGAACAGCTGTGATCATATTGTTTCCTTCTTGCTTATCCATGTATCAGTAATTATACCAAATACCACTAAAATATGCACATTAAGGGTTTCCAACAACAAATTTGTCACTTTAAGTACAGGTAATGTGATATTTTTCCTTACTTTAAGAGGACAGTAATATTCCCACAAATTTTTAAATTAGGTTATGATTCGGAAAGAAGCAGATATACCCCTAAAGGACCTTAAAAGGTACGAGCATGTTCATTTTGATTCTTTTTGTTAAGGGACTACATGGTGAAGAAACAGCAAATTCCAATGCTTCCAACAAGAAATATTCCCTGTTTCTGTCTGTCACCTACAGCAGTACCATTCCGCAAAATGGCTACTTTAAACAGCAGAACCTGATTATCTCTTCATGTACAAACCATCTGCAAGCTATGAACTTCAGACAGAAATTAAAAAATGAAATTCTGTACTTTAGTTATTCTGGGCAAGCTAATAATATATCGGGTACATATAAAGCAACAAATATAAACAGGCCTGCACACTAAATGTGTAGAGCTTATATATTTACTACTTACTTTTCCTTACTGTATATTTTTTTCCCCTTCATTTACGTCTCTAAGTTTCCCCTTGGGTTTCTGAATACATCGCTATCTAAGGGAAATTGGTGTTAAATCAACAGTATGATGCCAAACTCGGGTGTGCTTCAGTGGCAGTTTGTCATAATTTCTTCCTCAACGTCATTCTAATATGATGGCAATGACAGCCAAATCCCAGTGGCCTAAGGAGACTTTTGTTTGTTGCTTTACATTTCACCAGTATAAATTTTTCCTTAACAAATTGCTTTATATATTTAAATCCAGACTACATTTCATCTAGGAGAAAAGGAGAAATGACATATAATGGTGCTACACAAATGAAAATCTTTAATGCAGATTAATTTTATTCTCATGTATTCTGTCATCCAACAAATTTTTACAGCTAGAAGCTGCATATTGCAAGATCTTTTAACATAACTTTAAAACTGCTATTAACTCTGTACCTTCTAAAGCTTGAACTTCAAGATGCTGAACTCTTCATTGCTATTTCCCCCCTTCTTTTTCTGATTGTCAAAACAATCAAGGCATACAATGACTACACTTTGAAATTAATGTGCCTGAAAAAAAGGTTGCCCAGACTTGATTAAAACCCGCTTCATGCTAAATTGCCATGCACAATTGCAATTTATCACATTTGGTTCAGGTAATCCTAATTACAACTTTTTGACTTTTTTAGGGAAAAAGTCCTATTGAGTATCAGTTCTGGACACTGTCCTTACTTTATAATGTGAACGTGAAGCAAAATGAAAGTAGGTTTTTTATTGTTGCTTTTTTTCGATTACTGCCTTTTGCTTAAAAGATCTTATTCTCCCCGCCTCAGTCAATAGCTTTTTTTTTTTTTTTTTCTGTCTAGGAAAATAAACTGTACAGATAAAGAACTATCCATAGAAAGTAGAAAAGGTTACTTAATCATCTTAAGGGTGCAATAGAGGGGCGAAAAATAAAATCATTTTTCTGCATAGCAATATCCCCAAAATATTTGTTAGGGTTTTTTAAAAAAAGTTTGTGATAGGGAAGAACTGAGACATGTTATATCTAGCCCATAGGAAATATTCCATTGCATGATGAAATTCAGTGTAGATTTTTTTATGTGGAGCAGTCTCCACACAACTGATGACAGTGCAAAAAAAGTAAATCAATGCTGATCTTAGCCCTAGAACATTTGTTTGAGAATAATAAAGACTGGGGCTGGATAAGAAATGAACTTCAGTTCAAATATGAGAGATTTCCTGCAGACTGTGCTTTTGCATAGTTTTGCATTTAGCTCAAAAAATAGAACATGTTCTTGAGCCGCAAAAGGTTTCTCTTTCAGTCCCATAGAAGACTTTTCAATATAAATTACTTTTAATTGCACATTTATTCTTGTATGGGACTATAAGCAGGTATATATGACAGCCTTTGGCTGTACTTATATAAAAAATGTCACACTACAAACGATTTTTATTTCACAGGTGAAGAAAAAGTCAATAATTCATATGTGGTGCAACCACAGGCAAAATTCCCAGTATTTCTATTCGTACCAACTAAAATCAATCCATAGCATATTCTCTGTTATATTTATTTTGGAACTTTATTTCACAGTTTCTAGCTATAATTTTTTCTATTAATTCCTTTATTCTTTGGTCCAAGTTCTAGTCCCTGAGATTCTGGTGACATTTGCTGAGAGTCCATTTGCTGCAGCTAATTCTCACAAGTTTATGAACAATTTCAGTGACTAAGGAAATTTTCAAAAACATGTAAGCACTGAGGTTACTTTTAAATTTATTTGTGATTAAAAAAATACAGCAAAAATAAGAGAAGCACCTGAGAAAGGAGTGCTTCAGAACATAAAACATACATCCCTGATCCTGCAAAAAAAAATGCACTGTTATGAGCAACACTGTGTTCACTGTCTTTGATTGGCTGAGCTGTAGATTTGCAGAAACTGCTGATTTTTTGTAATTTCCTGAAAAGTAATTTTGGAATGATGCCTAAAATATATGATAGGCACTTTCCTTTGTATAATCTTAAATCTAAACAAATAAATGACACTAGTTGTGATATTTCCCTCTCAGATAAAACTGTTACACCTTGCTATAAAAAGAAGGGGGGGATGGGAAAGGAAGAGGTAAATTGGTTTTCGTAGCATCAATGTAGAATCATTTTAGCTTAGCTACATAATGAAAATTATGTGAGAAAATTGTGCACTTTTGTATCAAGACACATGTTAAAACATTCTCACCTTCAGTTACTAGGATGGTTTCCATTTTATACTGTGAAATTCTTCATTTTTTTACAATGATCATTTGCATTAGGAGGAAAGGCAACTATAAAAACATGATGCAATAGCATCTGCAGACAAAGTGGGAAGATGGATAAAGCAAACATTGCAAATATGCAGCCAGAAAACATATCCAGGAAAAACTTGTTAACAACAAAAACCAAAACAAAACAAAACACCCCCCCACCCAAACAAAACCAAACAAAAAAAACCAAAACAAAAAAAAAGCCCAAATAAAAAAAAAACACCCCCCTCCCCCCCAAAAAAAACAAAACAAAACCAACCAAACAAACACACAAACCCCCCCAAAAAACCCCATAGTCCTTTGGAAATGCATAACTGCTTATAATTGCTATTCCTATCTAAGTCTTTACCAACATGCTTAATGGTGTATATGCTGGAAAGGCTTGGGTTTCATGAATTAAGTACAACAGACACATACTAGATGAGGGAAGTCATGTCAGACTTCACCATAGAATGCATATAAAAGGTACAGAGACCTGTATCTGGAGAAGAACTTAAAGATATGTCTTAATATAAAAATGAAAATGGTACGAAGAAGAAGTAAATCAAAATTAGAGGAAAATTAAGTAAATTAAGAAAATTAAGTGGCTCAAAAGTAGAGGAAAAGCCATGCACTAAAAAAATTACCTGGAAGTACAATGATGAAATAGCTTTATTCAGTGGCCATCTATTGTTTGAAAATTGACAAATATCTAAAATTTCTAATTCTGTACATTCCTGTAACTCAAAGTAAGGTGTGGCATTTCTAATTTATGCACATCATGAATTCCTGAGTCTTACATTTTTCTAAATTTCCATTTAATTGATTTTCAGGGAATGATATAGTACTCATCTTCCAGATGTCTTTTGGGGTAACTGTGAAGACTGCTGCTGATGACACACTGGAACCTTTAAATAAAGATTTGTCAACAATAATAAAATAACTAAATTAAATTTAAAATTCCAGCAGATCAAAAGGACAAAAAAAAAATATGTTTTCTGATCTGAAATTGAATTAAATAGAGCTAGCAAGTTAAATGTGAAAGTACAGTAAAACAAGCAAGAAAATACTGAAACTTTCAGAAGGCATAAAAGATAATAGCAAAAATGTTTTCAAACATAAAAGTAGGATGAATTAGAGTCAGTGAGGCCACTAGATTTTCAAAGTACAGAAGGATCACTAAAGAAAGGTGAGACCACTACAGAAATAATAAGTAAATCCTTTCATCAGTGTTCACTATGGAGAAGGTCAGGAAGGTTCCCTTATTCACAAGTGACAAGATGGAGAAACTATTTCTTTAAAAAGCACCCATAGAAGAGGGTTTAGTGCAAATTAATAAACTGACCAGCAACAATTTTCAGGACCAGGCAATTTGTTCAAGAGTGAAGGAAGTGTATGACATATGAAGTTGCTGAGTTACTGTGTCACACAAACTATTGCTCAAATCAGACGCTGCACCAGGAGGAATAAAAGACCAAAGAGACACAACTCTTGAGAAAGAACTCCTGTGAAGACATGATAATTTGGGGAGCTGCAAAATAGTAAAGTGGATATCCATCAGGAAATATGTAGGAATTATAGTTCTAGAATTAATGGATGAATAGATAAAAATTAAATACTTGGTAAAATTTCACATGGATTTTATAGTAATCTCACAAAATCTATCAAATTACATTGAAAATGTTAATGAGTACTGAATGCCTGACCGATGTTGCTCCTTTTTTAATTCCTTTTAAGTTTTTATTAAATGCATTCTTCTTAGATCATCCATATCAATTTAATTTCATGCACCTACCCTGTATTCTTTTTTCACCTGAAATTTTTAAGTTACTAAAAAAAAAAAGGCAACTTGCAGAATTTCCAAGGGCCCTTTTACAATGAAATTTTGACAATGTTCCTCTTTAATTTAATGGTAAATTTATCTCCTGGAATAATATACAACTCAGTTTTCAACTTAGTGTTTATTCTGTTCAAAACCCGTTATCAAGTTAACAAGCAACACTGTCAAATCTCAGAGGTAAACACCCTGTAATATACAGATAGATGCACAGGAGAAGATGGTAAATTTTTGTGGAAGCTGGTCAAAATCTCCCATGTATTCTCTTGAAGAACAACTGCCAGATTAAGAAAAATTGCTTAGTAAAAACCTGAGAGAGGGAACAATTTGCAGGTACTGGGTTTGTATGTTTTCCTTCTAATAGCCTTTCAAATATTTTTTTCAAGTGAAGAGGTAGACTAGATGAGGAGACATGTTTGGACTTAGCCATAGATAGCGGTGGGGTTTTAATTTTGCAGAACTGCAGATGTATAAATCAAGTAGGAATATGGTTCAGCTACACATTGTAGCTATAACTTAAGGACAGATTCATTTCAGCTGCAAAACCCTGTGTCTTAGTTGTGCAAAGGATTAACTTGTCTCTCTTGAGAACAAAAGGGGCGGGCCCTTGTTAGCCACATTTCAGTCTTCTTTTAATCAATTAGAGCATTTAAATTGGATTTAAAGTTTTATGCACGCAAACCCAGTTAAACCGTTAAAGTAAATTCCTCCCCAGGTTCATTTCCTCAGGTTTTGTTTGAGGAGGCCAAAAATTTACCCTTTGAGTGGCATCTACAGTGTTCTGCTATATGAGATATAGCACACAACTATCCAGTTCATTTTCCATCATGTTAGCAAAATATACTCTTTTGTTAATCCTCAATTCTTTTTGTAACTAGAAATATGAAAAGGGATTACAGTGCACGTTGAGTTTAATAAAGAGCAAAAGGGAGATTTCCAGCCCTAGGTCAATTTGTTGCTTTGTTACCTACTGTTCTACTGCTTGCTGGTTTGGTTTAGTAATTGCACATTTTATCTCTGCTTAATTCCTTTATTGACCAGTTCCCATCAAAGATTATCATATTAACCGAAGTAAAGGCAAAACAATATTTTTGTCTCTCCCCAATAAAAGCACCTGCTCAGTGTACTTTTCAGGATCCAAAAGATTCTATCGGTCAGGAAATACCTAAAAATTTAAAATATTACTAGGCAGTTTATTTTCAAAGATTAAAAAAAACTATAGTCATATAATAGTGTTTGCAGAAAAGATTACCTTGGTCTCTGCAATGTCAGTTATGTGTATTTGAGCAATACCTGACATTAGCACTTTTCTACACAGCAGAGCCTTTGAAGGCAAAAGTAAACACAACAATTTTCCTTTTTAATCGTGTCATTAGTCTGGAAGAATGAAAGTGAGGACTGGCAAAATGTTATTATTTGCTGCAGACAAATATGGCAAAGCGAATAAAGAACAAATAACTAACCTTTCAACTGCTTGTAACCATTAAATCATGAGACACAAAAATGCATCAAGATGATATTAAATCTCAAATTGAAATCAAATGTGACTTAATCCAAAACTATTATACTAATAAGGAATTTTAAATTTCCAATAAAAATGTTCAAGAGCATGTAATATACGCTATGTTAAGGCCTCAACCCTGACTACGAATTATCATAGCTTTACTCTTACCGTAGTTCTGAACTGAATTCATTTATTTGCTTTGTCAGTGTGAAAAAAAATCCAAAAAAATTTTTCTTTTTGGGAACAAGAATATATGGAAACAACCAAACAAACAAAAAAAGGGTTTGGTTTTGCTTTTTGGTTTTGTTTTTTTTTTTTTTTTTTTGTTTGTTTGGGTTTTTTTGGGGTTTTTTTTTGGTTTTTTTTTTTTTTTTTTTTTTTTTTTTTTTTGTTTGTTTGGGTTTTTTTGGGGTTTTCTTTTGTTTTTGTTTTTGGTTTTTTTTTTGGTGGGGCTTAGGGGGTTCTTTTGGTCCATCATTAAGGTTTTCTT
>JAOEHY010017652.1:0-14289 GCA_025447955.1 Psilopsiagon aurifrons
AGCGCAGCTTTTCGTCGGGGCGACCGGGGGTGGGGGGGGGGGCACGGACGGCCGGGCCACGCGGTCCTGCCCGCGGGACGGGCTCTGCGGCCCCTGTCGCGCCGCTTCTCCCTCGGTAGCCGCTAGTTGCTGGTCTCCGGCTCAGCTGCTTGATCTGGCCCCGACGGGCTGCCGGGGGGGAGCGCCTGCCGGAGCGTGGGTAGCGGCTGGCGGGAGCCGCTGGGCCTCCCTCCTGCACCGCACGGCGGCATAGCCTGGCCCCGGCCAAGACGGCTGGCGGGACGCAGGCAGCAATTCTCGGCGGAGAGGTCCCGGCGGGGGCTGCAGGGCGCCGGACCCAAACCGACCTTGGCCTCCCTCCTCTCCCGGGGTCCCAGGGGATGGCGTGGCTGTGCCCCTTCCACATCTCAGTATCCTGTAATCTTGCGTGAATTCCTGAAGGGGAGACTAGGTGAGGAAAGCAGCATCTGCTGGTTCTGAAGTTTGTCGGACCCAAAATCAGGGCTTGCTGCAATTTGCGTTTCACCTTGTGTAAAAGGTCATTTGTCAAGTGTAAATGGGAGTGTTGGAGCTGAGCAGCCACCAAGGCGATGGTCGGGGTATTACGGGATGAACGGGGCTTGCAGAGCTGCTGTGTCCCATAGGTAACCACACACTCCGGTACTAGATGGGATGAAGCGGCAGGTGTGGGTACCGCTGGGTCATGTTGGAGCAGGCTCTTCATCCTCTCTGGCTGAAACTGCTGTAAGTCTCAGGTACACCCATCTCAGTCTCTTCTAAAAGGCTGTCGGAAGTATTAAAAAGTAATTGGGAAAAGACTTGTCTGGCATGTCTAGGGGTCTTCCTCATAGACACTTTGATTTGGGCTGAGATTTAGGGATTCTGTTTTGTGTGGATTATGTTCTAGGCAAAAATGTTTTACAGATTCTTCTGGTGCATAAACAAACCTCACTGCCATTCTCCTGGTGTTTATTTCTAATGTAGTGGTGCAGACTCATTTTGTATAAATTATTCTTTCACTCTCATCTGTGAGTCAGTGGAAGTGCAAGTTTTTTGTTTGGAAAGAAAAAAGGTCTTAGTAGCTCAAATATTCCCCATCTGGTTATACACACAATTTCAGATTTTCCTATTCAATTCAGTACAGTCTCCAATTTTCCACTCATTTGCAATGACCTTAAAGTATCCAAACAGCTTAACTGACAGTGTTTCATTTGCTGGTACTTTCCTAAGTGTCTCATGTATTTTTTAAACACTCATCATTGAAAAATGTGTTCAAAACATGACTGCTGGTATACCAAGAAGTGAACTGTTTTCTATCTGATACCTCCTGTCTAGAATGTTCTACATTAAAAACAAATTAACTGGAAAAAAAATAAAGATTTAGCCAAAATAATAGAAATCATCATTCAGTTCCTAACAAACACTATAGAAAATTATTTAGCCTTGGTGTTAATGAACTCTTTGGCCACATCGTTTGCTTTCATAGTAAGACATTCTAGATACTCCCCAGAGCGCGGAGAGTGAATACAGGATGCAGTGATCTCAGGAAAAGTGAAGGCTGTATGCATGGCATGCTCAGACTGTGAGAGGGAGAGCAAAGCCTGTTAACTAAACAAGTGTTTCTTCCAGTTTGTTTTGTGGATTGACTTTTCTCTAGCCTTAGATAATAAAAATGCTCTGCTGTCACACAGCTCTCAATACTCTTAAGAGGCATGAAAAAAGTATTTTGAAAGAAGGAATAGGGATATACAGGATTTTCTGTTGCCTGCCTTTACCTGTAAAGTATGTAGAAGTGACTAGAACCTGTGTTCCTTAACAAAGGGAATAAAATCACCAGTAGAACTAGGATACAGAACAAAATACAGCTTTGTTTTGTAATTAGAATGCAAAGGGAGAAGCCATAGATCTTGCAGCAAAGACACAGAAAACTACTATGCATGTAAGCGCAGTCTCAGTAAAAGAGAGGTGTTTCTCCTTGTTGATGTCACTGATGGAAGTTACACACAAGCAGTAATAAATCCAATGTGGAGTCTTGCAAATACATGCAGAAAATTCAAGCAACTGGTACACAATGCCTTGTAGAAGCAAACTGTAAGACCAGGTATTTGCACCTTGGAATGTTCATCTGTTAGCTAGCTCACTACAGAAGTCAAATGAAGTCAAAACACCGTGAAATATTTGCCCCTATAATGTGGACTCTTAAATGTCAGCTCTAGACGGCTGAAGTTGTGCAGGTTGTGTGCTTTTTGCGGTCTATAACTGACTTTAATGCAAGAAAATAATTTCGAAGTTTCTGATCATCTTAGGAAAATGATAACCTCATTTGTTTTTAAGTACGAACATTATATTGCAAAACATCTACTTTAGAACATGGAAGCTAATCCAAAAAATGCCACTTCCTTTATTTCAGAGTGGTTATCAAACCTGCATCTAGAACATAAGATGTTTGACTCTGCTACTATGTAGAACATGTTTCTGACATGCTGCGTCAGAGCCTTACCCCCATCTTGACAAACAGAGCCTTTTTGGGTCCTCTCTCACATAGATAAGTATTGCAACCATATAAATTTAGGTATTTCAGACTGGTATGTACATTTACCTTAGAAAATACATTCCATAAACCACCATGTAATTCTAAAATCTTAGATTATACAGTGTCATCTGTGAGTTCATTTCTTTGAACTTACAGAAAGTTAGTTTCAAAGAAATGAATTTACAGATGTGTAAGTTGTGTAGGATGATTGGATTCTTTGAAAGGACGACATATGTACTTGAGACTTGCAGTAGAGAAAAGGTTCCCATGATGTTGTTTATACTAGTTGCAATTACAAAACTGTGATATAAATAAGTAGATCATCTTCAGATGCTGTTCAAATTAATTAAAAAGTGCCCTGATCTTTCATGATTAAAAGCAGCTTTAATGGAGGATGGAGAGAGAGAAAGAAAGGTCATTCCTGTTCAATGTTATCACCCTAATGTGTCTTAAAATGTTGCTCTTTCAAGGCTGTGGCTTGTCTTTCGGTGACAGAAAAAAAATGGCATCTTATCTGGATGCTGGCATTTTGCAAGGATGCTGGGGAAGGACTCTTCGTTAGGGACTGTAGTGATAGGACAAGGGGTAACGGGTTCAAATTTAAGCAGGGGAAGTTTAGATTGGATCTAAGGAAGAAGTTCTTTACTGTAAGGGTGGTGAGGCACTGGAATGGGTTGCTCAGGGAAGTTGTGAATGCTCCATCCCTGGCAGTGTTCAAGGCCAGGTTGGACAGAGACTTGGGTGGCATGGTTTAGTAGGAGGTGTCCCTGCCCATGGCAGGGGGGTTGGAACTAATCTTAAGGTCTTAATTAACCTTAAGGTTCTTTCCAACCCTAACTATTCTATAATTCTATGATTCTATGATCTAAACAGCCTCTAGTATTTGTGCTTTGTTACATTTGAATGGAGAAATCTATGGTTACTTCAGTTACTAATAAAGGCTTTTTCTTGCCTAAGTATGGCTCAGAAGGTCTGTGGCTTCTATTTACATGCACAACCTCTTTTTAATGGTTTGGCGCCACTGAGTGGTAAAATCCTAGATTGCTCTAAATAATCAATTTCTGAGAATTTCCAAATTGTAAGTTCATCATCTCCCTCTGAAAGAAACTTTAAAATATTCTGCTTTCTGGGTGTAAGTATAGCTCAAGAAGACTAGCTTTACAGCTTGAACATTGGAGTTTCCAACAGCGCGGATTGGAATATTTCCTCTGAGAAGGATTTTCACTGGTGGTTGTCAGTTTGTCAAACCGGTAAAGTCTGCGAACATAAATCCACTGCTTTGAAAGATATTCCTGATTAGTTGCAAAAACATGCCAGAATATCACAGTGAAAGTGGCTGTGTCTGGTCAGAGCAGAGGGCCATCTAGTCTGGGATCTGGTCACTGAGCTGTTGTCCTCAGCTAGCGCCTAGAGAAGGCAAGTGTCGTTCCCCCAGAACACTGTCCCAGTCTCCAGTTGTTTTGTGGTTTGGGGAATTTCCAAGCCAGTTCTGTGTTTTGAAACATTTGCTGGCTTGGCTGATTGGTTGGTTGGGTTGTTGGGTTTTTTTTTGTTTCTTCCATGAGTTAGTCCAGCTGCTTTGAACAGATGTAATTTTCAACATCCAGAATCTTAATCATACAATAATGAACTCTGTGGTTTAAATAATTCATTTAATTTTGTGTGTGCCATCTGTTTGCTTTATTTGATTCCACTTAATTATTGTAGAGACAGTGAAAAAATGATTTCAGAAAATTTCTGCTGTATTCTATTTCAGTAGTGTCTCTTTGAGAATGAAGTTACCTGTGCTTTTCAGTGGCTTCCCTCTGGGAAGCCTCTCTCAACATTTGGTTATCCTTCTTACCCTACCTCAGCCCTCTGGCAGACTTACTATATTCTTTTTGACACAGGGATGAACACTGCACACAGTGTTCAAGACATAGGTGTATTTATACAGTGACATAGCAATGCTTTCTAGTTTCTTTTTTATTCTCTCCTTTGTAATTTCTAACACTGTGTTGCTTCTTTGGTCTCTCCAAGAATTCTGCCACACAGCAGAGCCACAACACCAGTAATTCAAGGGTCTGTTGCTCTTCACAAGCAGAACAGAAGTTTTTCAAGCTAAATTAAGCCTAATGACCCATGCCTGGCGAGCTGCTCAGAGGTGGAATGTGAGCTACTTCTAAGGTAAGTTATTTTGAACACTGGAAACTTGGTGCTGTTGGGGAATGGAAGAGTTGAAGTGCATGGGCCTTCCATGCTATTGTTTCATCTCTTGAGATGCCTCTTCCTTTATGTTGTGCTACAAACCATGGATTCTTCAGGTGTTACCTGACAGCTCTCTGGCAATGTTGATGCTTCTGACTGGAAAAAACCTGGGGAGAATAAAGGTCTTTTGGAAAGCAGAGAGTTGCTGAAATATTATCCCCAGCATTACAGAAAATGAGCTGGAATATATACAGCTGGAACCCTGAAATTGGGGAGCCTGTAAGAAGATTACACTGAATGTAGAATGTGCAGGTATTGAACTGAGCTCAAGGAACAGGAGGCAGCTTGTTGAAGACATTGCTTACACCAAATGAGGATTTCATTGCCTGATTTGGCTGGAAGGTTAAGTCATAATAAGAGCATTCTGCCTCTCTTTGAGCTGGAGGTAGTCCAGCATTTTAAGCAGCTCACTACATCGCATTGTGCCAAGTAACTGTATCAGCTTCTTAGAAACAGCTGGACACAAACCAGGGAAAATTAATCAACAAACAGAGAAAAAAACAAGTTGTTTTCCATGTGTTTGGATATGGTTAAACCTTTTCTCAGTTCCTTTGGCCATTACCCTGTCTGAGGACAGGAGGCACAGTGAAATATTAAAGGAGGATCCAGAAGTTTGCTGGAAGTCCTGAACAGACTCTTATGTATGCCAGCTGGTTTAGATTGCTAAGAAAGTCAGTGGTGGGTGAAAGTCAAGTGGCAAGGAATGCGTTTTGTTATATGTGCACCTTTTTCCTTAGTGAAATGTTGTCATTCTTAAACCTTCATGGAAGCATCACCGCTTTGGATTTTTGCTGTGTATTTATCAAATCACCATCTACTCCTTAGACAAAAAGGATTTGTGACTTGATTTGTGTTGGGTGATTTACTGGGTTCACTTCCTCTGGCCATGGAAGGACACCTCTCAGCTGCTGTGTAGAGCAAGGGCACATCACAAATCAGGCTTTCCAGAACAGCATCCATTTTAAACTGCTTAGGAACCTCAGGAACTGAGAAGGAAGTGTAATTACTCAGGGAGAAACACAAGCTACTCCCATCATGAGATACACAGATTCCTAAAATGGTTTGGGTTGACAGGACCTAAAAGATCATATAGTTCCAAGCTCCTGCCATGGGCAGGGACACCTTCCACTAGACTAGGTTGCTCCAAGCCCCATCCAACCTGGCCTTGAACACTGCCAGGGATGGGGCAGCCACAGCTTCTCTGGGCAACCTGTGCCAGGGCCTCACTACCCCTACAGGGAAGAATACATCAAAATACATCAGTTATCACCAATTTTTCCCGAAGTTAGAGTACATTTTAAAATCAGGGAAGCTGGTAGTGCTTTACAAAGGCCAGCGACTCTCACGCTGGTTTAACCTTTAGGTAAGTATTCTCTAGAGAAACCCACCCTTCTCTGTGGCCACGGCACCTGCGGAGCGCCCTACCTATAGGGCAGTACTTAAGGCAGTGCCGACACCTGCTGCGAGGGGCCGGGCCGAGAATAGGCACCGCCCAGGGGCGGGCCCCTTGCCTTTATAGGCTGCGGGCGGCGCTGGGTCTGTCCGGACAGTGTCGGGTGGTGCTGGCCGGTACAGGGAGGTTCGCTGGCGAGTGCGTCCACGTTTGTAAGGGCCGGTAAGGGCCTTCCCGTTTTTCCTTTTCTCTCTGCTACCGCGCTCCACCACCCTGGAGCTTCCGTGGGTGCTGGTGTCGATGCCGCTGCGCACCGGGCCCACGCTTGCATTGCCGCCCGCGGCCAAGCAGCCGGGGTGGGAGGGGAAGGCCCTGGGGTGCGGGGTAACTTGGGCTGTCTGGGTCAGTCATGGGAAGGAGGAAGCACTCGCATGGCAGCGTGGCCCTGCTTTCACCTTTCTCTGGGGTGTTTGTAAGTCGGGCTGTTGTCTTCCTGAGGCCACTTGAAGCTGGTTACCCGTGCTGGGCACAGGCCCCACTGCTCAGCTGAGTACCAGTGCACTGGTGAATGTCGTCGTGTGGTGCACGCTGCCTTGGGAAAAGACAGGCCACCTGGTCTTGGAAGTAAACAAAATGAGTTATGCTTTCTGAGCACTATCACTATGTGTATAACTATGTGGGTGGAGGGTGTACAGTGCCAGGACAGGCCTGCAACACAGGGGTTTCTTCTGAACATCCAGAAGCACCAGATGTGGTGTGAGTGTGCACAGTTGTAGGCACAGGTTGTCCAGAAAGGCTGTGGAGTCTCCAGCCTTGGAAACACTCAGAAGTCACCTGGACAGGGTCCAGGGTAATGGGCTCCAGCTGGCCGTGCTTGAGTACATGATTGGACCAGATAACTGCCCGTGGTCCCTTCCAGGCTCAGCTGTTCTGTGATAGTGAGCTCTTAAGTGTGTGAAACTGTAGTGCACGTTAAAGTGCCAGTACCATAAAGAAGAGTAACTTGCTCTTTGTAACACCCATTATAGGAAACACAGAACTGGTTGATATGTTCTAAGAGACACAACTGCTTTGCTACACAGTTCTAGTTTTACATTAATACAGGTTGAATGGATTTTGAACAATAAAGCAGAATAACAGAAGTTTTGGGGTGTTGTTCCCATACTTCTGCATATTTCCAAACTGTAATCCAAGGGGCATGCCCCAGACTATGTAACAGGTGTAGTGGGAATTCCAGGGAGACAGTTTGCCATTCATCCAGCAAATCCTGACTTGTATGACTTCTGTTTTTTGCTGTGAAGTCTGAGTCAATCTTGGATGAAATGCTTGAAATAGTTGATGAAATTGAAGAGCGCTATTATCTTGAAAGATACATTGCACAGATAATGCAATAAAGATTACTTCAGGACAGGACTTATGTAGTTGATTTAAAAGAACTGTTCCAATGCTCTTTCAATTTTGTGGTTGGGTTTTTGTTGTTGTTTGATGAGAGAAGCTTTCAGTGATCTTTACTTTAAAAAAAACTAAACAAACCCAAGTCATACAAGATTTATGTAGTACAGCTACTAAAAGGTGTTTCTTGCCTTCTAGTCAGAATTGGTAAGGCCACACCTGAAGTGCTGCATCCAGTTCTGAGATCCTCAGCACAAGAGAGATGTGTGCATACTGGAGAGTCCAGTGAAGGGCAACTAAGATTATGAAGGGCCTGGAGCATCTCTCTTGGGAGGCCAGGCTGGGAGAACTGGAATTCTTCAGACTGGTCAAGAGAATGCTCAGGTTATCTTATCCATATATAAAAAATATCTGAAGAAAGGGTGTAGGGAAGACAGACAAGCTTTTTTTGCTGTGTTGAACAGGGATACGAGGGATGGTGTGGACACAACTGAAGCACAGGAAGTTCTCTCTGAAGATCAAGAAGCACTTTCTTAATGTGAGGGTGACAGCATGAGCACAGTGCTGTTACCCAGGGAAGTTAGAGTCTCCTTCCGTGGAAGTGCTCGAAAGCTGTCACCATGGTCCTGGGCAGCCTGCCTTGGGTGATGCTACTGGAGCAGTGGGGTTGGACCAAGTGACCTCCAGCAGTCACTTCCAGCTTCACCCATGCTGTGATTTTGTGAAACTGGTATTCATGCTGAATATGAGGCCTGCTGTTAAATTACGATGAAACTTGTGTTTTATTTTTTTAATGTTAGGAAAAAAAAAGTTAAGGTGTTGTAACTTAAGGGATTGTCGCACTAGTGGGTCTATTGGAACAGGAAAGAAACCTTTAAGAACCAGTGATTTCTTGTTATAAATTATGTCTTATTTATACTGGTTATCATAATTCCTTTCTAAAAAGGGACTCTTCTTCCAAATTTAGGGTTTTCAAAGGCTGAAGAGCAAAACCTGGCATCTCTACTTCTTCAGTGCTCACAGCTGAGCAATGGCATCCAGCATATCCAGTGTATTAAACAAGTAAGACTTCACTATTGTTGTAGGTTTTGGTAGTTAAAAGTGGATCATGTGCATTGTTAATGGAAAATACAATTCTAAAACAGACTTTATAGTATTTTAAGCATTCCTGGAAATAGGTAAAAAGCAGCTGTTACCTAGTTTTTTAATGCTTAAATTAGCAAGGGCTGCAGTTACTGAAAAATTATGAAAGGCAAATGATAACAAGTTTCTTATTTTGGATGCATATATTTTTGGTATTGGGGTGTTCTTGAAACATTATTCAGCACCTGAAACTCAACGGGATATGGTGAAGAGAAGACAGTTTCATATCATATACTTGCATGGGGGGGAATTCTGCCACTGTTAACAATGAGGATATATCTGCAGCTTTTGTTGATCACATGTTCTGTTGATTATGGATTGTGCTATTGGTGAAAAAGATGGATCAAAGCTCTTCAGGTGATCCCATGGTTGAAGCTTGTTTGGATATTTTGGGAGAGACATACTTTTCACTGTGGGTAAAGGATCCCTTGAGAAGAATGTTAGCAAGGTAAAAAATTTAATAGTAAGTCTTTATTTTTTTTTTAATGTTTTACTTACCTAGAAGTGAGTAATCTCTTGTGCACTACAGATTGTTGTGGTTTAATTACTGAAAGTTTGTGGTGCTAATATGCAATGACTGTAGCAAGTCTAGGCCTGCTGTGACAAGAATGTTATTTGCCAATAATTTGACAGAAGTCTGATCTGCTGATAATATGGGATAACATGACATATTGTGCCCTCAGCATGCAAGTAATATTCACAGCTTCCTGTGGACCTTTTATTGCTGCTCTGTCTTTAACTCTTGGTAACTTCAGGAGCCAGAACTCTCAATGCCTCACAGGATTAGGCCAGGTGGGTTGGAAATTCTTGCTTTGTACCAAGTTGTTGCAAACCAGATTTCTTTATGGAGTCAAAATGCACCACTGTATTGATAACTGTTCATTAGGTGTAGTGTGAAGTGTAAGTGTGATTGATTTGCTGGAACTTTTTTGTCCTATTTAACTTTAAAATAAATTTATGCCATAATTATTATCACTGGCTCTTCAGTTTCTCCAGAAGTCACTACTTGGCATACAGGAAGAAAACAGGCAAGTGAATTCAATATAAGCTGTTTCTGGTTTTATTTCACTCATGCAAGATAATCTGGTATGGTTCAGCTATCACTTTGACAGCCATACACTGATGAAAAATGGGAATCTAATTTTAGAATTATACATTTTTTAAGTTAAAAAAAAGCTGCTGATGAGTTTCTTTTGTGGCAGTATGATGATATAAAATAAGGAAGGAAAGTAAAAGCAGTAACATTTAAGGTGCTGATACTGTTTTAGAGCTACTTCTTTTAAGGGAGGCCTTTGAGTTGTGGTTTTGCTATCTGAATTGTGAGTGAACACTGTAATTAATAGACACACTTATTAAAATTCAGGTAGAGTAATACTCTTCCATTTTCCATGAGTGTTTGATTCAGTATTGATATTCTTTTCAGTCTGTCACAGCAGTCATCATTTAATATCTTGACATTTTCCAGCATTGTGTAACATGACGCCTCTTCATTGTGGCACCAGAGGAAAAGGATGCTTAATGGAGTGTTTTGTACATTAAAAGTTTATGTATTGTCTGTCTTTGTGCTAGAGGAAAGTTGAATCATAGAAATATGCCTTATGTAAGGGGGAACTGCTTGAAAAAAGAGAAAGGAGTAGCACTGTGCTCCCTTGGTCTTTTTGAAAGGTTTACGGAAAAGGTCAGCTCTACTCAGGCAGAATCAAATGAGTGAAAGTTTGTCACAGGAACCTGCAGAAACTGTAGCGGAATTTGTCTTTAAGTTTTTAATCTTAATTTTAAACCACTGCCCTTGAATCTGCTGCTTGTTTTTCTATAGTTACATATCTGGTCAAATAGGACATTAAACAAGTTTTCACTATTAATTCTGTCTCAAGTTGGCAGAATATAGTTTTCTGGGGATAATGAAGAAGGGTAGTTTCTTTTTTTTATTCTTCTACAAAGAATGATGGAAATCGTATTGTTCAGTCTCAGGTGATGCACAACTTACTGATAGCCATTAAAGTTTCAGTGGTGCTTGTACAGAAATTACAAGAAAATATCCAAGGAAGTTTGTGGAAACACCATTGAGTCTTTTGTTTGGCCAAATATGTGTAGTTTACTGAAAAACTCCACAAACTTCCTGATGGGTGGGAAGTTTAGTAACATTCAAACCCAGGTATTTTTATTCAGGTCAGTCTTGTTGTCTTCGTAGTAAACACAACCTGTGTGTTTAAAAACTTAGTTTAGCTTGAGTGGAAATTGAACTGCTGAGGTTAATAGGAGAGAGAGCAGTAGTGGGTCTTTTGGCAAGCTATGATTTGTGAACAGTAGAATTTAATATAAGTGTCAGTAGGCCACAGTCCTTTGTGTCTTACTGGGCAGTCCTCTACTTCCCTATCTGTTAAAGGGCATTAATAGTTTCCTATTACACTGGAGTATAAATTCATTAATACTTGCTATCCAGGTGGACACTACAGATTTGTGATTATACAACTACAAGTAGTCTAGGAAAATTCAGTACGATCTTCTTAATTTTGATACGTAGTTCTAGTACACAGTGTTTGTTGTACTCTAATGAAAAACACCTTTTTCTGCCATGTAGAAACTCCTGCAAACTGTTCCGACTACCACAGGACTGGCCGTTACTCTGTTTAGTAAATCTATGTATGAGCCAGTTGAAGCCAGTTACCCTGCTTGATGAATGTATTGCTTTGCTAAAGACTCTGCTGTGTCATAGTGTCATTGATCAGTGGTACCCATGTGGTTCAGAGGCTTTGCTGATGCTGACAGCAGGGCTCACCAATGTCTGTATCAGTCTTCGCTGCAGTATAAATTCGTTATTCTCTCCTTGTTGTATGGAATAATAGCTGTAGGGTTTTGAATTTGAGAAGAACAATTTACAAGAAATCTCCTCCGATCAGAGATTCTCAGTTATACACAAAATGGTGCTTTTTTGTGATGAAATATGGTAAAGGCTATTTCTTTGATATTACAGGTCAGTGACTTGCTTCTTGGGTTAATGAAACACAGGTGTGCTAGTGTGGTTTGTAAGTAGTTGTAGGACTTTGTGTATGGAGGAGCTCCCTCACTCATTTCTTCTCTTTCTTTGCCATGGAGAAGTGGCTATGCTAGAGTGGAAGAACAGCAGCATGGGTGAAAATGGAGTTGAAACTATTATTAGATATCACATCAGTCATCTTTCTTGTCCTTGAATTCAGAGTTAGTCTCTCTTTTGATTTGTACTGTTTCATGTTTGGGAGGAGGGGGTTGGTTTTTTTACTTATATTTTTGCATAGTTCATATGGTCCTGGTGGAATATCTTTTTGGTCTTTTCATTGTAGTGCTATTAGGTTTTGCCATTGTCTTTTTAATATATTCAGAATAAATCTGTAAGTTTGAAAAATACAATGTCTTGATATTGCACAGATCTAAGTTATAATTTTCATTTTGTGTGCTAAAATGAAATTTTGTTTTTCCAGCTTAAGTGGGGTTAGTTTACCAACTACCTGATGGTAAGGTGTGGCAGAATCAGTTGTTGTGTAAGCAGATACCTTTAGCTTCAGAATGTCACCTCCTATGATTTTAAGAGTAAGAAAAAACCCTGTGCCAATGAGTGGAATAGATGAAGTAAGATGAGGTGGGGTTTTTTTTGTCTGGTTGCAAGGATTAACTGCTTCCATCTAATAAACTGTTAGCCTGCAGATAGTAATTTGCTGGGTTTTTTTTAAAACAGCAAATGTAGTGGCTTGTCAGGTTTATTTTCCCCATATTTAGGGAGTTTTGGCTGTGACCGGTTAACAGCATGGGACGTAACTAAGCATACACCCTGCAACATCCGATTCGTCCCCTCCTTTTTATATTAGTTTCTTTTCTTCAGTGCATTGTTAGTGTCTCCTTACCTCTTTTAGTCTGAGGTAAACTAATGTGATGAATAATTATTTTGAAATGAAAAAATATTTTAAAAAGAAATTGAAAATGTAATAATGAAATTATTTTTTTTTGTTCTTTTTAAAAGGACAGAAGATTCCATTATGGCAATACCTTTGTCTAGAATCCTTGCTATTTGGACTAATTCAGCATTAGCTGCTCTTATTTCAGGCTCCCCAGATCTAAAAATTAAACTGAATGGGAAATTAGATGTGATTGGGAAACTGCTGGAATACATTTTATATGCACTGGGAACAACGTCTGGATGTTGTTAGACACCAGAGCAAATTCATGTTCATGAATCTTCTGATACACTGAACCACCATTACTGCATCTGATGAAAAATCAGATCCATTCTTTGCAAGGCTGATAAAGCATTTACTAAGCTTGGAATGACATGTCAAAGGGCAATACACTTCTGGCTGTTTTGTGGAGTGTGTGGGCATTGACGATATACTACAATTGAACAGAACAATCCCAGTACAAATCCTAGACATGATGAATGATCAGTCTCTTGCTATCACTATCCTAGATAGTGATTCTTAGGATCACTGTCCTAGTGATCTTGTGGAAGCCATGTTTATAAATCGCAAAGCCCATTTTACTTTGAATTTTCAAGAAAGATCTTGCACTGACCAGTGGCATGACATCTGGGTTTCTCTTCTAGTAATATTATGTGAAGGGAACCATGACTGAACTACTTACCTGATAGATTATTATTTACCAAAATTGCTCAAACCTAGCCCTGGCAGTCTCGGCTATGTGATCAGAGTTCTTCAGGTTTCTGCAGATGCTAATCAAGGTAGGAAAATAATACTGTATTTGTAATTATTATTTTTAAATCTCAGAAATATGATTTCTGATCTATTATTATAATTAATTTGGGAGAAAATTTCTAGATAGTTATTAACACTGTTAGTATTTTGGAGTAGAATTCATAATAATCGTAAGTGTCTTCATGCCGTAAGCAAAATCATTAGTATTCTGTGGTTTTATTAGTAAGCTGTGGGTGCCTTACTGTTCTCACACCAAGCTTTGTTACATACTAGTATTTGTTCTTGTATTTTTCCTCTTCTGTTGGTATTTCTTGCACAGGTGTGTCCAGTGCAGGGCTTTTCAGAATGGTTTTTGTTGCAAATATGTGGATATGAGATTTATGATTCTCATTGATTCTCATGTAGTTTTTGGCATAATTTAGTCTAACTCTAAGGGCTTGCAAGACCTCACAAGGTCCTTTTTTTGAATGACATGTTAAAGGCAATGCTTTCTGGGAATGATTTATAAGTAGTTTAATCTATGACAGATGCTGTCTTTTGGGGTAAAAAATAAAAAGGAGGTAGGTGTCATGTGTTGGAATATCAGGAGTTTCTGACAAGCACTGTGTCATGGGTTCAGCAGTAGTAGTCATTTTTCTCCTTCTTGGTAGCTGGTGCAGTGCTGTGGTTTTAACTTTCTGCCTGGGAACAGCACTGATAACACCAGTGGTTTTAGTTATGGCTTAGTGATGTTTGATCTGGCCAAGGACTTTCGGAGCCTCATGCTCTGCCAGGGAAGAGGGGAAGCCAGGAGGAAGCAGAAACAGGGCACCTGACCCAAATTGACCAAAGAGGTATTCCATACCACAGCATGTCATGCCCAGGATGCAGAAGCGGAGAGCAGAGACCCGGAAGGGTGG
>JAOEHY010017653.1:0-11769 GCA_025447955.1 Psilopsiagon aurifrons
GAGCAGAGGGAAGAAAAAGGGGGAAGTGAGTGAACAAACTGTGTGGCTGATTTATGGCTTAAACCACGACAACTACCAATACTGATCATTCCTTCCCATCATATCCTATGTTTGAATCAGTTAATTAGCTGTGTGGTGGCCTTTGCTTTTAGTTATTGCTGGTTAATTAAAAAACCCACAAGAAAACAACTTGTTCAATTACTTTTGAGAAACAGGTATACCAGAAAAATCAGTATAGCAAATGATTCTTCCATGCCCCTGGCAAGTGACTCCTTCAGAGAATGCAAAAAGACTTGTAAGCTCTGACTTAATGTGGTGGTGTGTTATTTTAAAAAAAAAAAAAAAAAAAAAAAAAAAAAAAAAAAAAAAAAAAAAAAAAAAACCACAACAATGCACCATATTTAATTAGGGGTTAGTTATACACTAAAAATAGTTTATATCAGTTTGCTTGGTAGAATAATCAGACTGATTTGGATTGGAAGGGACTTTAAAGCTCATCCAGTTCCATCCCACTGCCATGGGCACGGACACCTTTCACTAGACCAGGTTGCTCCAACCCCCGTCCAGCCTGGCCTTGAACACTGCCAGGGATGGGGCAGACACAGCTTCTCTGGACAACCTGTGCCAGTGTCACCACCCTCACAGGGAAGAACTTCTGTCTAAGCTCTCATCTCAGTCTGCCCTCTGGCAGGTTAAAGTCATTCCCCTTTGTCCTTTCCCTAAAGGCCCTTGTCTAGAGACCCTCTCCAGGTTTCTTGTAGCCTGTTTAGTCACTAGAAGCTGCAGTAAGGTCTCCCCAGGAGCCTTTGCTTCTCCAGACTGAGCAAAAATCTTGGTTATTGGTCTTCCCTGAAAGCCTTTAAACCCAGTGTAGCTAAGATATCCATGATTTTAATTTTGGTAAGAAGGCCTTTCAAGAATAGGAACTCCATGAATGTCTGCTATGGAGCAGCAACTCACAGCCCTGTCCAATATGCAGCCCTGTAAGAAGCAGCTTCTGCCTTCTGGCACATTTTGCTACAAATCTCAACTGTCATTGCACTAGTCAATGTATAAAATTCACTTCCCTACAGACCTAGATCCTGCATGCAGCTTGCAGAGATAAGCCTACAAACTCCAGTGACTTGATTGCCTCAGTCATTTCACCTCACTTTGCTTTCTTTATAGTTGTAATAAATTAGATAACCATTACAAGCAAGAGGCTTATGAAGATAATTAACAAATGAGGTGTCGGAGGATTTATTGCTCTGGCCTTATCCTTCACTAGTTTCCCTGAGAAAAGCATCATCCAGCTCACATTTGCCAGGAATTAGCTTTGTCTTTATTGCATTACAAATACTGGTTTAATTTCTGCACTATCTAGCTCAGGAGATGAGATTCAGTAACTTAAATGGGATTCTTGTGCTACCAGGTTTGGTTTTTTTCTTCCCTTAATTCATTTTCTTCTTAATTTCTTTTTACATAAACATGCAACAAAGATCGGCAGAGACATTTGGATGTGTTTTGGGGTTAAAACCTTAAATGGGACTTCTCTAAGGGGGCATGAATTCTGTTGTTTGACAAGAAATACACTCCTTCAGGGGACTGCTATAATGGACCCGTGCTGGGATACAGTCATTTCCTGCCGTTCCACTAGCATAGAACTGTTGAATGATTTGTATTGGAAAGGACCTTAAGATCATCTAGTTCCAACCCCTTGTCATGTGCAGGGACACCTCACACTGGACTGTATCACCAAAGGCCTGCCCAGCCTGGCCTTGAACATTGTCAGCACGACAAACACTCAGACACAGAACACTAGCAGCAAGTTTTCTTGACTTACAACAACTCCTACTGCTGTACATGCTTTGTAATAGCCCCTATGTCTCTATCCATCCAAACTCAATGATGAGATGCAATTTCAGTCTCAATGTCACCAACACGAAATTCAGATGAGCTTTTGCTGTTTCATCTATAGACACTGTTGAACAAAGGAAGACAGAACAGGAGAAGAGTGCTGATGTTCCTCACTCCTAATTCACCCTTTTGTTGATATGGAGTCCACATGGGAATCCCAACTCAGTGGAGCAATACAGTGTCAGGGTATATGTTCTCCTGCTGTTGGGGAATATAAACTCCAACAGATCTAAACCCCTTTATCGTGCAGGATCCGGTGATAGACATGAGCTACCCTAATTTATCTGTTCCTGTATCCCATTAAGCTTACCAAAAGATGTCTGTTTGACTAAAAGAGAATGGTTGTATGCCCACTGTAAGAACTACTAGGGCTGAGCCTATTCTATTGGTAGAGTAAATGCTTTCTCCTGCTCCTTGATGCAAGGGAATGTTATATTTTAAGAGTACAAGGAAGTATGCCTACTTACCTCACACAAACACTCTTTCTGGCTTTGTCAACAGATGGGAACTATGTAGTTTTGGTTGGACTTAGGACTTATCTATTAGATTCTGATGTCTATTGGGTTCTAATATCTATTAGTTTCCATGTACTTCAAGAAGTAGTATGTGGAACCCCATCATTTCAGTTGTTTAAAACTAGACTAGACAAAGCCCTGATTTTTCAATCATGGAAGACACCAGTGGAAGTCCTTCAGCTCCTACTGGATTTCATATTGTTGAATCTCAAGGGACCAGATGTATTTGGTGTTTATAGGGGTCCAGAAGTATTAATCAGCAAATTTCCTCTAGAGCCCAGAAATTATAGTGATTTGGGAACATGTGAAGAAGTAATTAAAACTGGATTGAAACTGTGCAGAGCTTTTGTATAACACTAAGTAATTACACCAATTATTTTCCTAAATAAAGGCCTTCTTCTTTCAGATATTTGCCTTAGACATAGCATGGCATGCTAACTGTTCATAAATAAAGTAGAATCAGTTAATATGAAGCTTGAAAACATTAGGAAGATTCAGAAAGAATAAATTATAGTTGCATTTTTGTATTATGCCAACCCTGCCTGTGAACCTATGCAGGCTGCTTGATAATTTTCCTTAAAAAGGAAAGAGAAGGATGTTACCAAATTGTGCAAATTAAATACCAGTAATCAATCAATTGAATTCTGCCCACAACTTACTCCTGCAGATGACAATATGCCTTCATTTCTAGTCCTAAACTGCTGTAACTTTTGATCTTTACACAACAATCTGAAGGAACCAGTCTACTCAGTACCAGTCTATTTACTAAAACTTATGTGAATGAGACCTGAAAAATACTGTTTTAACATTAACTGCCTTTGTTGGCTCTTACAGAACAGAACAGACTGAACATCACTGAAGAGCCCTCAAATTCCTCACTATTGAAACAGGATATTCCTGTATACCCACATACTACACTACAAAGCATTTGTGGAGTTCTTTTCTTGGAGTGACTGTGCTTCAGCTATGGCAGAAGTGGCCCTCATTCATAGCAATCCTATTTTAATATTTGGAGAACTTTAGATCAGATCCACTATACAAAACTGTGGCTTCATCATGAAAGATAAATGAGCCTTCTCAAAAAGCAGGTCTACCAGACTGATCATAGTTGGCTGACTGCTGCACACAGGATACCATGCCATAGGAGAAAACATCTATGATTTAATCTTCCCAACCTCCATCATAAGCTTTGTGCCACATTCTCTATTTTACCCCCATGCCCCCATTCCTCTTCCATCAAATGTATTTACCATCCCAGCAGCACAAGGCTGGAGGTGGATAAAAAAGTGTGCCTGCATAGCTAAAAGTGCTCCAGTGCTATTGTAGTGTGGGTATAAAATCAAGGAACATATGCAGAAGCAGCTGCTCACAGTTGTGACGACATGTAAAAAATATGGGACTGCTGAAAAATTGTGAGAGATTTTATAACTGGGGAACTACAAATTTTTATAGTATACTGTATGAATCCACAGAGTGATGCCTTCTTTTAGCAGGTTTATTCATTGCTCGTTTTCAACAAAGTAGTTTCATCATGCAACAAACTGGAAGGTTTATGCCTAGTTATAAGTTCATAACACTAAGTCTGCCTAACAGGAAGACCAGACACTGACATGTACCTGGGTGATTACAGAGAAGGCTAAAAGGAGTTCAGAGAAGCATAGAATCACAGAGTGGTTTGGGTTGGACTGAGAAGAGAAACTGGGGCTGACCCATCCCTGGCAGCGTTCAAGGCCAGGTTGGACGGAGCTTGGAGCAACCTGGTCTAGTGGAAAGTGGCCCTATCTGTGGCTGGGGGTTTGAACTGGATGAGCTTTAAGGTCCCTGCTTTAAGGTCCCTTCCAATGCGAACCACTGTGATTCTAGGATTTTAAAGCAATCCAGGAGCATTAACTGAAGAAATGCAGAGATAACCAAAGTAGAGGACTAGCAAAGGAAAAACTACATAAAGGAGTGAACAACTATATACAAAGACACTGCAAAAGTTTCTTGAGAAGGCAAGGATTACATATTTCTTGAGTCAGTCCTACTGACAGTGTAGTGCCACTGACTCGATCCTGGAAATTTGACTATGAAGATTAGCATGGCTAGCATAAAGCCCAAAATGCTTAAACATGCCAGTACAGTCTAGATCTCACTTCCCTGCACCTTGTGTAAGGCCCTGAGAAAGACACACAGTTTTGGCAGTCTTTTGATGAGCACAATGAGTAAACAAAGAGAAGCTGCTTCCTTGTAGAGATACTGGAAGGATCATCTAGCCAAGGTGAACAAAGTGCTTTTAAAGTGCATGCACTTTTATTGCAAACTAACTGAGCCCTTGCAGAGAGAGGGAAAATAGGATGTAATTGTCATTATTTCTATGTCTGTCACTCACGTTCTCATTTGTTAATTGACATAAAATACCAGACGGAGGAACTGAGCAATCTAATGGAATTAGTTAGCTTTGCAGTAGCTGTAGGCAATGCACTGCTTGCTTTTGGTGACAAAGCAGATGAAAGCCCAGGCAGAGGGAGATACAAGGGTAGGAATCACAGGCATTTATGGCAATGGTTCTCCATCAGATTCTTACAGTATTAGCAAGCATCATCAGGATGTCCTTAATTTAAAATCACTAGTGCAACTGGTATGGATTAACTTGATGCATAAGACTGGGTTTGTAGAGCCTGGCATGGAACAGTTCCCTTGTATACAAGGGAACAGGTGCAAATCTGTGCTTCTGACATAAAATTTAACTTACTGAAAAGTCTGCATGTAAATACAAACAATAGTCTTCAAACAGAAGGAATAGTCACTAGAAGTCATGTCCATGGTGTGGTTAAACAACTAACAAGCAAATCTTCCCTACTAACACTGTTACCTTCTCCTATGTGTAGCAATACAAAATAGAATAGATGGACACAAAATTTTACTTCCAGATTAGTGATTTGAAATTCAGACCAGATGGAGTCAAAAGGAAAGCAGACACTATCTTAAATATTTCTGATTAATTATGGAACATTCAATCTAATATGAAGCCACTGTCATTGGTACTTTCATAAGAAACAGAAAAATAATAAGCAATATATAGCACTTCTAAGAAAAACACACAAGAGAAAGTTAACTGTTAGTAATGTACAGTAAAATTCCATGCCATATTTCCCTGTGGATAATTACAGCCTGCAGTCATGAAGAATAAAACTCCCAGCACTTTTATCAGTGTTAAAAGTAAATTGAGTTCTTTTTTAAAAATTATTCTATGAGAGTAAGGTAGAAATTATGTTAGATTTCCTTCCCACCCTTCTTCATCTAGATCTTACCACCCAAAACTAGCCTGAAAGATTGACAGACTTTTCTTAGCAGTGTTATGTTTTACCTGGTTCTTTGCTGTCTTTGAGACTAAATCAGAAAAACATGTGGAACATTTATCTACTTCTGCTGATATAATTCTCATCTTTCTAATCTTTCTCTCTTCCTCTTTCTTGCTATCAAAATGCTACTGATTATTTTATGTCCAAAAATCACCTTGAAGATACAAAACTCAGTATATGTGCTAAGTATTTAAAGCACAGCAGTCAGTGCAGTTAATCATTCAACAGTATCATTGCAAGTATGCTGCTGAAATGGAGGTTGTTGCCTTATCTGGAAGCAGGCTAACACCAAGTTTCTGTCCTCCAGAACCCTCAGAATTCAACATCTACTACTTTCAGTGAAATTCCTACTTGTCTTCGAAGTGAAGGGACTGTTGCTGTCTCCCTAACCACAAGGTCAGTCTTTCCAATTCCCCACATTTCTAACTATACAAAGGAAAAAGCCTGGCTTTTCATAAAATTGAGAATAAATAAGTGTATTAACTGCCAATTCACAGATATCAAGTTATGTGAGTGAGAATACAGTGGTATCTTTACCTCTCAGTGTCACACTTTCTCAGCCATGCAGGGGTCCAGGCAGTCCTGACAAAGGCTAAAGGAGACAGAACTGGAAACAGGCATCTCCACAGCACAGGCCACAGAAGGGTAGAAGGTCCACACCTGACCTGAAACAGAGCGCCTAGTCATATCAGCAGCAGATGAGGAGGATGGATAGAGATCCCAGGTGAGGCTATGCAGGGGTGTTGAGAGTGCCCTCCGGTACCTGACACTTGTACTGCTCTTAGCTCACCTTAGAACTTGGGAGAATCAGTGATGAAATCAGTGATGCTTTCAGAAGTATCCACAGATTCCGAGGAAACAAATTTAAGGATTGTGCAGTTTTTGCATGAGTGCTCAAACATCTGCATCTTTTGTCTGGCCCTCATCATTATACTGAGCTCTAGGAAAACATTACAATACTGTCAAAATGTATTACTGTATGTTTTATAGGTCATGCTGTTGTCTCTGTTTTACAGGTAGAACTTCAAGGTTCAGACAGGCTGCTGGCATGTCTGTGCAGTGCAATGGAGTGTGAAACATATACCTCCTTGAAATATCAATGTTAATGGCTGCTTTAGAACCAGGAGCAGCACAGCTCCAGCACAGCCTCTGAACAAATAAGCTGTAATGATGAAAGACTGAACTTACAAAATCTGGCATAGCAATGTCAAATGTGGCCAGACTGCTTTCGGATCTCATGATTTTCTGATCCTTATTGAGCAATGCTGTGAGAATGCATCAGCTTGGAATGTCCATGCTGTACATGACTCTACATAGCAGGCATGCCCCAAGTGATTCACCCATAAAGAGAGTTGATGACAGAATGAGAAATGGGTTTTGGAGGTTTCCTCCTCCAGCCCTGGCTAATGTTAAATAGAAGACCACCTCCTGAAGCCACTGAGAGACTATGGAGATAGCTGCAGAAAAGCAGATGTTTTAGAGGTAGAAAAGAGGTGAAGCATTTTTTAGGAACAGTTGTACAGATCCTCCTGTTTGTTTTGAAATACGGAAAAATCTCTTAACTTTTATTCAGATAAAAGCAGGGAAAAATAGAATCTGTCTCTTTCACTGAGCTTACTGATGAGGAAACACGCTCGCAGCGGGAGCTACCGGCTGATGCACTGGTAAAGAAGATCACTACTGGTGCTGCCAAGACAAAGCACCAGGTCATAGGGGTAGGAGACTCTGCTTTGAATAGAACAGAGGCACCCATCTGTCAGCCTGACCCAGTGTCAAGGGAGGTGTGTTGCCTACCAGGGGCATGGATCAGGGATGTTGCAGAGAGGCTGCCTGCTCTAGTCAGTCCCACTGATTATTACCAGCTTCTAGTGATCCATGTGGGTGCTAGTGATAGAGACAGCAGTAGCCCAGAGAACATAAAGAAGGACTACAGAGCTCTGCGAGAGGTGGTTAAGGGCTCTGGAGCTCAGATTGTCTTTTCCTCAATTCTCCAGAATACAGGGGAGGACCTTAATCTCTTAACTTTTATTCAGATAAAAACAGGGAAAAACAGAATCTGTCTCTTTCACAGAGCTTACTAACAGCATTACAGCCTGCACTGCAGTCAGCATTTTCTCAGTTTATTTTATTAACTGAAAGAAATTACAGAAATAATCTGCATAGAGTAAAAAGCGGTTGGGTACATTCTGCTCTGTACTAAATGTATCAGCTAAATTTGAGAATTAACTCAATTCCAGTACTGAATTCCTGTTCTTTTCCTTTCTCTTTCCCTTTCCTTTTCTCTTTCTAGGCCATATAAAGCAACTGGAAACATTTCCATTATTTCATTATAGCAACCAAAAGTGCTGAGGGAGATACAGTGACGATCAATGTACCATCATCAACAGCCACAATGCAAATAACTCATTTGCTGTCAAACTGGTTGACTATTAGGGCTTTATTCAAATTCAGTTCTGTCTGGGACTTGGGAAATATCTCTCCTCATTTTTAATTCCACATGAAAGCAGCAACACACAAAGCCTGGTCTCTGTCCTTCAATAAATGCTTGGGCACCACATTGTCCTTTACATTAAACCTTTTCTAAATAAATTAAATTAGTGGAAGGAAAATCTAAGAATAAGCAATATTAACTCTAAGACATATGGCAAGAGGAAAAGGGTGCGACTCTATGGTTTGGGCCTTTCAATGTCTCTATCTGCATTCTAATAATAACTGAAAAGACACTGGAGAAAATAATAAGATGAGGCATTCAAAATATAAATTGGCAGATGCATACAGATAGTGCTCAACTTCCCATAACATTTAACTCTTTTTCTCCCCAAATATCATAATTTGGTGTTAGTTTCTTTTACCAAAAGGCAGCAAAATCAATTAGATATGGTATTTGAATAAATCTTAGATTAGAATTCTACTTGCACAGGTTCATCTGTAGATCACCTACAGAAATCTCTCCAAAAGGTTTATACCTGAATAGGCACAACAGGCAGAGTAGCCTATTTCATATGTAATACAGACTTTTAGAAACCAGAAATAGTATTTTTTTACTGGAGAGTATGACACAGAAAATGAGCCTGTCTTACTGGGTGCAGAATTTGGGACAGAAATTGCTGGTTTCCTGGGTAGGTTCACCTCCCATTGATTCAGTGGGATGAATCTGGAGTTCCTGGCAGTAGCTTCCTCAGCTGCAAACATATTTGCAAATATATGAAGTTGTAAGGAGAGCTGGAAATGTAGAAGTTTTATTTGTTCTGGTTTTACAGTGGTGCTTTGAGACTCACTGAACACATGCTTTTACTTGGCCTAAAGCATTTTGTATGCAGCATCAAATCATCTTGGAAAAGAATAAAATGAGTTAATGATCTCATTTTTTTATGTTATTTTTACACAACATAGGGCAGTAACACTATGCAGCATTCATAACATAGCTTGTCAGTGCAGTTACTTTGTCCTGAAGGACATAAACAAAGGAAAAGACCCTGAGTAGGACTGGCCCTTTAGTAAGGGGACTTTGTCTTTGCTGGGTGAATTACAAACCTAAGAATCCAAAGGCATTGAGCATAAAACATCAGTCTCCCATTTCTAGATGAATTTTTCATTAGGATCTTTCCTCAATTTTTCACTCTTCATTATTACACTTCAGAGTGATGTGAAGTAATAAATGATTTTTTAATAAAACCTGTGAAACCTGACTGTTCCTTGATTTCTATTGGAAGCCTATCAGTGTTAACATAAAAAGCCCAGGTCAATAAATTGCTATAAATCAGCATTAAATCTATGGCAGTCGATGCATTTACACCAGTAGGAACAAAACCAGTAGTGGCTGGCCCTCTACATTAAAAAAAAATTTTACTTTCCTTAGATTATTAACAAAACAAATGCTTCTTGTAATATATTTTATCTATATAGTATATATTTATGAAAAGTGGAAATCTCAATTTTCACTTATCTTGCACGTCTTAGCAACTGAGTTGTATTGATTTGGTGAATTGATAAAATTAAAGTAATAGAATGGCAAAAAGATTCCCATGAATCTATTGCTGAGATTTTTGGTTTTGAACACACTACACAAAAACCTGAATTTGGAGCCAAAGTCCTTTGCAAGTTCCAGATGGTCTGACATTTACCCTTGCTGTGTTACCCAGCTGTGCTTACTGACACTGAAGGCACAGATCTAGAAACAACACTGTACAGCACAATAGCTAAAATAGAAACAAATGTCATTTAGTTTTAAATAGTGTAGCAATTTTTTAACATAATTTTACTTGACTTATGGTCTGTTTTATTCTCTGTTTCATGCTTTTGCTACTCACAGTAGCCTGTGAATATTTTAAACTGCTGCAAAGCAAGATGCGTCACTTTTCATTCTGGTGAAACAAGCTAAAGGCTTGTTTTTACTTGAAGAACCCTTACAGCACATCTTGTGAGCTTTGTTTGAATGTAGTTTTATATGTCCTTACAGAAAAACATTGCAAATGGAACTACATAGTTGTGATTAAAATGCTGTGTAAGGGGGTATCTGGAATAGAACATTTAGAGTTTTCAGACTTGCCTCTGCAAGAGAATCCAAGATGCTGTGGTTTGTGACTGCAGATGTATTTTAACATCACATGGCATTTGTTTTGGGGATTTGTTTGTTTTTCAAGAAAGACAACGAGAAAATTTCCAGAGTACTAAAATATAGTTATAGCAGCTTGGATATTACAGACTAATCTGATACCATACATATTGGTACAAGCTGTGCATGACAGGATACAAGAGTCTTCCCTCTACCAACAGCTTTTCAAAACTAGTTCTTGTAGCTCAGAAAGTGCATTTTCCCTGTATCATCACATCCTGGCATCTTCTAAAACCAGCAGCAGTGTCAAAACTAAAAATGTGCTTTTTCCATGTAACTAACCTTAGCAATTTATGGCTACAGTCTCCAGTATTCTCCATGTAATTCAAGCAAGGCTGTCTCATGTCTAAAGAATGCCTACTGCAGGCTCCTGCCATTTCACACAGTCAGAACTTTGGTATATAATGCCTATGCCTAGGACATGCCAGCATTGTGGAAAAATCTAGCACTTTCAAAAATAAACAACAGCAGCAGATAAAAGACCAATGAATTGTAATTTAAATCTCTGCACTCCATTTAAGCAGGGTACTCACTGGGAGGCAGAAGGGGAGAGGGAGTAGTGTTGATCTCAGTGGTTTTGTTGAGCAAAATTTCAGCCAACAGAAAAGGTGAAATTATGGCAGAGTAGAATTAAGCACTTACTGTATTTTTGTTATTTGCAAGTTACCAGCCATTAGACTTCAAATTAAGATTTTTTCTATTTACCATCTGATTGCAAGTTGTCTGATTTATGCTTAACACACTTGTCTTAAAGTCACAAGAGGCATCTGTGACTCGTGGACAACTAACCATGTTAAATAGCCATTATTACATTTACTATTTCCAAAGAGTTACCATTCCTAAAAGATGCACCTCAAGAGAGATCTCTTTAAACTGTTGCTTGCTCAAGGACCTTCTGACCATTTCCTTCCATTTCTATAGATGGCATCAAAAGCACAATCATAAATCATTTTTTCCAGTCATTACTGGAAAACTAAATTCACCATCATGTGGAACTTACGTGACAAAACTGCTTAATACAGGGTAGATTGCTGAGGCGAGTAGCTCGAGAGAGGACACCTTTTACACCTGTGAGGGGGAAGCTCAGCGTCCAGAAGCCTCAACTCAGAGCAGCGAGAGCCACGGAGGGATCCTCAAGTCCTCGACAGGCCTTGCCCAGGAGCCGCAGCTCAGCGGACGCGAGGGGGCGGTGCCGGGAGGAGCGGCACCAGACCTGAATGATTAAAAACTGCCCCAGGGAGCGCGGCGACCAAATCGGGTTCGAGGCAGTTCGCGTGGGCAGGTGAGCGGGATGGTGAGCGCTCCCCTTATGAGCAGGGCCTGGTCTGGGAGCTCTGCTGTGTCTGCCCCGGCGGTGGTCAGTGCAGGCACCCAGACAGAGCCATGAGAGGGGAGGATG
>JAOEHY010017656.1:0-10528 GCA_025447955.1 Psilopsiagon aurifrons
TACTGGGCATGATGTGCTGTGGTATGGAATACCTCTTTGGTCAGTTTGGGTCAGGTGTCCTGTCTCTTCTGCCTCCCGGCTGCCCCTCCTCCCTGGCAGAGCATGAGATTCAGAAAGCCCTTGGTCAGAGTAAACATTACTGAGCAGCGACTAAAACCACTGGTGTTATCAGCGCTGTTCCCATGCTGAAAGTTAAAGCACAGCACCGCACCAGCTAATAATAAGAAGAAAAATGACTGCTACTGCTGAACCCAGGGCAGAGGTAAAACAGAACGTGGTTTGATGTGTTTCACTGTGTTTGCAACATCCAGGTGCTTTTTGGAGGTGGGAAGGGAAAAATAATATTAATTTCTACTGTTACAGAATCACGGAGTGGTTTGGGTTGGAAAGGACCTTAAGATCATCCAGTTCCAACCCCCCTGCCATGGGTCACACTAGGGCGTGTTGCCCAAGGCTTTGTTCAAACTTTCAAACTGGCCTTGAGCGCTGCTAGGATTGGAGCATTCACTAGTCCCTTGGGTAACTTGTGCCAATGCCTCACCACCCTCACAGTGAAGAACTTCTTCCTTATATCTAACCTGAACTTCCCCTGTTTAAGCCCATTGGCCCTCATCCTGTCGCTACAGGTGCTAACAAAGAGTTCCTCTGTGCTATCCCTGTAGCCCCCCTGCAGGTATTGGAAGGCTGCTTTCATTGCATTCATTGTTTTGGGTTTGGTTTTTTTGTAATTTGAATGTACTCAGTATGAAAAATTACGTGCAGCTCTTTCGTCCGGTTCAGGAGGTTATTAAATCACGTTCATACTGTATTTCAGTAGAATACAGGGGCCTGCTTGACGCCTGCTTGTGAATGTAAGCTTTCAATACAAAGTCTCATGTACAGTTTTAATTTCCACAGATTAATTTTAGGTTAATTTCAGTAGCCTCATTACAAAGCATAACATGATGTTTCAAATTTGTTTTCAAGTCCTCAGTTTGCTTAGAAGCTGAACGTTTGCCTAAATTATGTGAACAGAATTGGCTTTCTAGGAGAAATATTGTAGCAGAATTATATAGAAAATGGGTAGCTTTCGTTGCTAAATTGTGCGTTGTTGAGGACAACAACTGTACTGTGTAATCCAAATAACATCTGTCAAAGTGACACTTTTTAGCGTCTTGCTTCAATACCATACAGAAATTGGCTTGTGAGTGAAAGCATGAGTGAATTGAAATGTACTTGAATGATGAGAGCAAGCTATTCTTCAGTCCTTATAATCCATCTTGCAGTTGTGGCTGTGAGACACGGTGTTCCCCTGAGGCTTATGTATCTGTAGATTTGTCAGCTCCTATTTTCATGGCAGCTGATTGAAGAAAATCCTTGTGTTTGGCTCCTTAAATTAGTAATAATCATCTTGGGATGAAAAATTCACTGTAAGCTGTGAAGTCTTAAACTACCCTTCAAACCATGCTTAGCTTCTAAGAAAATCACACTGTTGAGTAAATGAGCATTCTTGACTAAACACATGCTGATGAATTGTTAGAACGGCTTTTGGCAGAAGGTACTGTGTGAGACTGTTTTGTTCAGTTAGGCTCATGAGCCAGAAAACCCCAGAACCTAACATTATCCATTATGGCCAGTTTTTATAAGGATATGATAATTAGAATAAGTTGAGATACACAATTCCATAAATACATATTTAAAGAAAAAAGAAAAGCAGCAGCAAATGTAGGGGGTTTGGGGGAGTGGTGTGGTTGGTATGTTTGTAATCAGAGGCTAAAGCCAGTTCATCCTACCATGAATGTTGTAGGAGGAGCGTGTCATGTGTATTGTAATTTGCACTCTCACTGACTCCAGGGATTAATCAAAAGTATTTTTATTCTAATCTGTGTGCCTTTAAAGCCATCTACAGCAGGACAAGGTGCTGCCAGGCACTCAGTAGCTGTAGCTGTCCTGTGGGCAGCAGTGGCCTTTAGTGTGCTTGACAGGTTGTCATGACTGCTGCTGAATTCAGATGGAAAGAAAGGACTCTTCTAATCTTTCCTGACAACTGCTCGTTAATTAGAGAAAAATCCTGAGGTCTTTGTGGAAATGTTTTCTTTCTCCAGTTTGTATTTCTTCTATGGGAAGCACAAGGAGTTGTCCAAGGGCTCTCTTATTTACTAGACCACCTTTTCCTGGATCACACTATCAGATTGCTCTGGGGTATATTTTAGTATGAAATTCTGCACTTGAAATTTACCCAGATAAAAGCTGTCAATAAACTTCACTATGACAAATGTTTTCAGTGAAGTTAGGCTATTTACACCAGCCCTGGCATGTCTGTAGCTATTGTCTACACTGTGGCAACAGCATTGCTCATGGCTGGCAACAGCAACAGTTCCCTGGTTCTTCCTTTTTTTCAGCTGATCGACAGAGTGTGATTTATAGGAACTTAAATGTTGGACTTCTAACAGGAAGTTGCTAGTAAGCAAGAATCAGTTGGTATCATGTAGGCTTCCAGTGCCATGAACAGCTTAGCTCTTGACCAAAAAGCTGTGTTACAAGAATTCGCTGTGTAAAGCTGAGCAGTGGGTGTAAGCAAATATCTCTTTGGCACCTTCATCTCATCTCTCAAGTGACTGCTGTACTGAGGCAAAAGAGCAAAAATGTGTTACTACCGTCCCGAAGCATTCTGAGCAGTGCTGTATGCAAGCCACTTCCATTATTTCAGATTGGCTGAACTGACTGGAATATGGTATTGTGCTTAATCTTAATAAATATTTTTTTCTTTTAGGATGCAGGTGAATCCTCTGGAAAGGCAGTCACAGATCCCAGTGGTGAGAACAAGAAACTCAACAAATCCCAGCAGCTGAAACGAGTGTTTAAAGAGTATGGTGCTGTAGGGGTTTCATTCCATGTTGGAATTTCATTAGTATCTCTAGGTATCTTCTACCTGGCTGTGTCAAGGTGAGGTTTTTACAGTTGTCTATAGCCTCTAGTTAATGGTTTAGCCAATAAAAATATCTTACTATTGTGCTTATTTCTGCAAGGGGACATTTACTTTGTGCCACTTTGATCTATATGCAGTAATCTGTATTTTGAGTTTAAATAGGTCTGTAAATGGATCTAGTCTCCCGTCAGGCATGAGAGAAGTTAGATGTACATGGTCTTTTTTGCATAAATTCAAGATCCATGGTGGGCAGGTGAAAGCAGCAGAGTGGAGACTGCACTGGAGTAACTAAACAGATGAGAGAATTCATTTTTGTTCTGCAGAGTATCTTTTATTTGCATGCAGTAGCATGGTCTGTAGAGATAGAGCCATACAAAAGTGCTGGTGCTTAGAGATACATTTGTTTTTCTGAGTGTTGAGCCCTGTTTTTGCAGTTGAACTGCAGAAGGTAGCAGATACTAAAACAGGATCAGATTGAAAAAGAAAATACTAGATAACCATACCAGGAGTCAGGTGGGAAATTGCGTCTGTGGCTCCTGGTGGGAATGCCTCAGTTATAAATAAACTTTGAGCATGAGGTATTCCAGTTGAGGAGATAGTGAAACACATTATGTCTCAGAATATGCCCTGCTGCTTACTCTTGCCTTCACTGGGGGTATGTGAATGCTGACTCCTCTCATTTAGTACATTGTGGCACACACAGGGTGACAATGAATTTTTTTCCTTCAGGTATGACTTAACAGCTTTGGAAAGTTACTTCAAACATAGGAACCTTGATGAAAGCTGTTTTATCTGTAGAGAATTAAAATATTAATGGATTTGGTGGATAACACTCATTTGAGACCCATAATGCTTCCTTCACTTGCTTGATTTTAGATCCTTGTCATTTTCTCAGCTTTTATTCCTCAGTTAGAACACCCTAAGCCTAGCAACAGGTCCTTTATTTGGTTTGGGTCAGTCTATATTAATGTGGTAAGTTTCACTGAGACACAAAGAGACTTTATTGTAAATCTTGGGAAGATGAATTTCCAACACCAGTTCACAAATTTCCAACGTTTTTAAAATTCAGAAGTAAAGAAGTAAAGAAAAATTGCATTTGATAATATTGCATGTGTTGTTGCTACAGAAGTAACTTACGCTGTTACTGCTGAACTAATTCATTGAGTTTCTTATTTAACAATATCTAATTTATAAATAATTTATAATAAATTCCAGTTGGATGCTGTGTAGAATTCCATGGAAAAGAAAAAATGGCATTTTATATTGTTTTAGCATGCAACCTTAAGATAAACTAAAGGGATCTTGTGTTCTTTTTCCCCAGTGGAGTGGATATGACTGCAGTTCTCTTCAAACTTGGTTTCAGTGAATCATCGTTGCAGTCTAAAATGGCAGCTGGCACAAGCACATTTGTGCTGGCATACGCCATTCACAAGTTGTTCGCTCCAGTAAGAATCAGCATTACCGTAGTTTCTGTGCCATTCGTCGTCCGATACTGCCGGAAGATTGGTTTCTTCAAACCTCCTACCCCAGATCCATGAGGATTTCTTCCTGTTTTTTACTCTTTTTTATTTTTCTTTTTAAATGCTCTATATGCACATAGCTTTTCAGATTGTCAAAGTTCTTTGAAGGACTTGTTTGGATCCATGTAAATGCTGACCTCCTCTTGCATTTCTTACTTGTTCTTTCAGGTGAATGGTACACTGAAAAGTGCTGTCCTTTCCATTTTGCCACCTTGTTAGAAAAACCTGTAAAAATGGTTTTCACCGCAAGTGGTAATATAAGTGCTTGACAGTGAGCAGTCTCTTTAGAACGCACAGTTCTAGGGCTTTAATCTAGCTTTTGGGGCCTTATTTTTTTTTTTCTTGTCAAAATAGAGTGTCAGCATTAGTTTGTGTCTGTATTTAGGAAACAGAGTAAGATTCTCTTCCTAATAGGCTGTGGAATCAACACTGTCCTACTATATGAGTAGTTCCTTTGGGAAGGGTATGTACTGGAATCTGAAGTGGTAGGTGGGTGTTTCTTTTGTTATAAAAGGCATACATCATGACTACAGTCTTGCAGCACAACACACATGCTGAGTTAACTTGGGCAGAAGTACCCACATGCTTAATAATTGCACAGTAATAATTGTTTTAGCCAGAACAGGTGATGCACTGTTCTGAAACTACAGCTCCTTTGAGGTGCTTCCATGTTTCAAGATTGTATTTGAAAATGGCTTTTATTTCTAGGCTGGGAGCTGGCCTTACTAAAGTCCTTTTTGTGTTGGTTTTTTTTTCATGCCTATAAACTCAGGGAATCCTGAGTCTGCCGAAATCAGCGTAACCAGAATTGCCTCCTGTGGGAACATACTCCAAAGATTGTCAAGTCAGAGGCAAAGGTATCTGCAGTTTTTAATGTATTGAGATCTGGCTTTGTACTAGGCACACATTTTTTAATCTGAAAACTAATCCTAACAGCTTCCTGCTTCTGTGGTTGAAACTCAGATCTGCACCTGAAGTCCAGACATTGCAATTCATAGCGTCTCAGGAGCAATTCGTGTGCTTTTGTCTGACAGACTTTTGAATGTACCAATTAGAGGTGATTTCCAATCTTCTTACTTGGATGCTATTCCTGTTAGAATGCAGCTGCACATGTGTATATTTACATACTGCTTTTCAGTTAAACTAAAGACTGGATTGCAAATATACTTGAGTATTGGCTGTAACATCGTAGTAAACCTGGGTTTCAGTCAGAACTGTGCTGCTGTGAGATACCTTGAGCTAAATCTGCCAGACTTTAGGACTGGTTCCTCCTTCCAGGTCTGCTCTTTTACATTGGCCTTTGTTTATACTTACCCCAAGGAGGCTCTGAAACAATCAGTTCTTTCAGATATCTTATTAAAGTAAAATAGAAGGCAGTTACCCTGAAATTTAGTGAGCTGAGAGAAGGGGAAAACTGTAGAAGATGTACTTTGCTTCCTTTGCCCTGTGGAAGGAAGCTGATACTAGAGACTGCCAACTGAAAACAAGGAGCCACCTTGGTTTGTGGGGCTGTGCTGATAACCCAGTTGAAGGGTTAGTGTCTTAGGATGGAAACAGCCCCTGCAGTGAGCAGATACACATGCTGGAGGCTTAATGTATAATGCAGACATAGCCATCCATGGCACTTGTGGAAAGGTGCATTACACTGGTATTTTGTGCAGCGTTTAACAGGCACAGGAGCAGGGCATACTAAGAATTTGCCTTGCAGTGTGGCCTGTCGAGCTCCAAGCTATGTCACTAAGAGAACTTACGTCATGCACAGCTGCTTGGCTTACTTATTAGAATATGGAGCCAGTGCTCTGGTGCTTCACACACCCATGTGTGGAGGAGGAATGGCTGTCCCATTCATTTGAACTAGCTGCTTATTCCCCAAAAATAAACAAAATGCAGTTGGCTTGCTCCTGTTTTATGCCTATTTGCAGTATGGCTGCTGAAGCTGGCAGCTTGGCCAGGGCACTAGCTTCAACTTGCCAGCTCTAATTAGAGCATAAGGAAGCTCTGCCTTTACCCCTGACTAATCTGTGTGATTATACCTGTTATGTGGATGGACACTCAGTGAAATTCTTGCCTATCAAACAGTGCACTATGTATGCCACAGTTGAAGGGTTACCATGGTGTGACAATGTGCAACAAACAGTAGTGCAGCTTTCTGTGATCTACTACATTCTAGAGCAAGTAGCATCTTTTTAAATTTCAAGTGGGCAGTCACTCTTTCTCAAGAGTCAGTTTTACTTTGGCTTTTTTTCTCTCCTAGTCACAGAAGCCTTGTGCTTTGGTTTATTTTTCCTGCATGTCCTCTCTTTTTGTAGCAGTTCAGGGCAATGTTCCATTAAGGACAACAGAATCATCATGTGGCAGCCTTGATTTATTTAATCAGACATTTCTGATAAGTACACTTTGTCCTAAAGTTGATAGAAAAGGAAGATGCAAGCTTTTTCTGTTTCTAAAAACTCTCTCTGTAAACCAGGAGTCATTTAAAGCAAATGCACCTCAAAGTTCTTAATGCTGGTACTTTAACCTGGAGACTTTCTTCCAGTAAAGAAACAGCTTCATTTAAATTATGACCAGGATTCGGATAAACATGGTTGTATAAACTACTGGCAGTTTTAGATGAAGTTTTTTTTACAAAGTCTTAAATTAATTTGAGAGCATAATTTGAATTGTAGAATCCTTGCTGTAAAAAGATTGGGTTTTTAAATGGTTTGTAAAATAGTGATGACCTAAAGCCTTATAATGAAAATACAATAAATTGCTTTCTCTTAGTTTGCTTGGAGTTGTATCAGGTTTTATGCTTCGGTGGCAAGTGGCCTGACCCTTGCTCCATTTTAGGGAATAAAATCTTACAACACCAGATGTTAGCTTTAGCTCCTGTTACATATCCCATTGGAAAACAGTGCTTTCCAGACCTTTCTCCCAGAAGTGCTTTCAGACTGTGTGGTCTTTGAATAACTGCATTTCAAAAAAGGATGAACGGAGGCTTCTGCCTAGGTTCACTGGTTGCAGAAAAGCCACAAAAGATAAGCGGCAACATGTTTAGTACTTGTAATCCAGTGTGGCAAGTGTAGAATACTTACTACTTTTGCTATCTGCACTTTGAGCAAGAACTTTATACCAGCTTCCTTTCTGACAGAGGAGGGAATTAAACTTACTTTGTGATCACAGCCAAAGGAGTCAAGCTGTCCTGATGGTAAAGACAAGGGGTTAGATACAGCCAGTGGAAGTGATAATGTCATCAGGAGCCTTACCATGCTGGTAGGAGTATACAACACATCTTTATTTAATAAGTTGACTGCTCACATTTAAGAAAGAAAAAAAAAGACAAAAATAATGCACACATCATTTTCAGGACACTTAGAGAAACACATTCACCTTGCTCAGTTTCAGATTACACCACAGTTATGATACCCTTATCAGCCCAGTAAATTTAGAGGCAGGTATCTCTAGGATATTGCACTGTTCAATAAGCTAAATCAACTTGTTGTTGGACCAATGAACCTTTACCAGCACAGACCGTAACAGTCTTGAACAGCTTAATACTTACATTAACAAACCTGGCCCAGACATGACAAGATTTCAAGTATACTCTCAAGTACTCCACAGCGTCCAGCTAGAAGTCAAATAACTTTACATTGCGATTAGAATTTAGTAAGACTGCCAACCCAAAGACTTTCATTCCAATTGCCACTAGACTCCAAGACCTGCTTTTTGTATTGTAAGCATTACAGTAGTCACAGTACAAGACTCTCATTGATCCCATGAGGTTGCCTCTGCTAAGACTGTGTTCTGGATGGGGCAGCAGCGTCACTTTTTCTGCTACTGGGCACCTTTGTAGAGTTTGCTGTAATCCAGGGATGAAGTAGTACATCCTTCAGGGGCAGTCGAGAGAATGGGTTATGCTTCAGAAGCTTTGAAATTAAATCCCTTGCACCTTCTGTTACAAATGGAGGAAACTTGAATTCCACCTGAGGAAAAAGAAGGATACTAAACACAATGCAGAAGTACTTTGACAATAACCAAACTAGAGACAAAGGGCTCTACCCTCTGATGTACATCTAGAAAGGCTGAGTCAGCCTTAGGCTGTGCACCTTACACATGTTGAGGCAAGATTAAGTAATTTCATCATAATCCTGAAGAAAACAAGATTCTCAAAAGTGAAGCTAGAATACTGGTTCAACGTACTCAGGATTAGTTTGCTGGAACCTTTCTAGGGTATGCAACAGGAAAAGTTAAGCTTGCTTATTTTTAGTAACACTGGATGTTAAATTTTCATTATATAAATTAGAAAAGGAAAGAGGCGGGGAAGATTGGTTGCTTCATGAAGAGGTAGAAGTTCAGATACAGGCAGAAAAAGGGTGGAACTAAGTACATAAGGCAAGTATCTTTTTAAGGTCTCATTCTACTGAATGAGTGAAGACTTTTTTAGGGATTTAGTTTTAGAATCGTAGAACGGTTAGGGTTGGAAAGGACCTTAAGATCATCTAGTTCCAATGCCCCTGCCATAGGCAGGGACACCTCCCACTAAACCATGTCATTCAAGGCTCCGTCCAACCTGGCCTTCAGCACCACCAGACAGACCATTCACAACTTCCCTGGGCAACCCATTCCAGTGCCTCACCACCTTTAAAGAACTTCCTCATTATATCCCATCTAAACTTCTCCCATGTAAGTTTTAACCTGTTATCCCTTGGTCTTATCGCTACAGTCCCTAACGAAGAGTCCCTCCTCAGCATCCTTGTAGGCCTCCTTCAGATACTAGAAGGCTGCTATGAGGTCTCCACACAGCCTTCAGGCTCAACAGCCCCAACTTTCTCAGCCTATCTTCATACAGGAGGTGCTCCAGTCCCCTGAGCATCCTTGTAGCCCTCCTCTGGACTTGTTCCAACAGTTCCATGTCCTTTTTATGTTGAGGACACCAGAACTGCACACAATACTCCAAGTGAGGTCTCAGGAGAGCAGAGTGGAGGGGCAGGATCACCTCCTTCAACCTGCTGGTCTCACTCCTTTTGATGTGGCCCAGGATACAGTTGGCTTTCTGGGCTGCGAGCTCACACTGCAGCCGGCTCATGTTCATTTTTTCCATCGATCAACACCCCCAAGTCCTTCTCTACAGGGCTGCTCTGAATCTCTTCTCTGCCCAACCTGGAGCTGTGCCTGGGATTGCTCCGACCCAGATGTAGGGCCTAGCGCTTGGCATGGCACATTTTATGCGTCTAATCATGTCTTTCTATAGTTCTAGTTGAAACACATGCCCTTCTTCAAAATGACCATTTGTTACACTTCAATAAGACAGCAGAACTGAAAGACAGCACAATTCATCTGCCTCAGTCCAAGTAGGTGTAGCACATACCCTGGAGATAGCTCTGTAGGTTTCTTGGTACGTTTCCGATTCAAAAGGCGGTTTCCCTACAAGGAATTCATAGCACAGAACTCCCAGGCTCCAAATATCCACCTTTTCATCATGCGTTCTTCCCTCAATCATTTCAGGAGGTAGGTAGTCAAGTGTCCCACAGAGAGTTGTTCTCCTGAAGAGAAGGCAAAGTTAATCATTTGTGGATTATGGCAACTGTAAGATCCCTTGAAAGAGCCAGATAAAAGCTAATGCTGGCAATCATCTGTACTTCAGTGTTGCCTACCCTGGATGGACTCTGCACCACCAGAACACCTGGTAAAGAAGCACTAGCAGTAATTTTTCCTTAAAGCATTGCAATCCCTGCAGTCAGCCTGATCCCTCCTTTCTTTATTCCACTTGCTAGATTAAATATTGTATTCTTTTGTCAGATGCAATTCACACTAATTAAGAAATGACTAACTATATTGCTAGAGTGATGTTTGGACACAAGTGCTGGTCTGTGCTCTTGGGGACTGCTATAACCCTGGCAACAGTACATCAACCTTCTCCACTTCCAGGTTCAGCAAGCTTTCAACAACACAAGTTGTGAGAGTGGCCCAGTTCTTCTCAAATGGCTCCACCATTTGAGGAAGTTCACATTTACTTCCATTCCACAACTGTAAGAGTGACAGTATGTCATGGGTTCAGCAGTAGCAGTCATTTTTCTCCTTCTTAGTAGTTGGTGCAGCACTGTGTTTTTTGACTTGTGGC
>JAOEHY010017657.1:0-30715 GCA_025447955.1 Psilopsiagon aurifrons
CATGATGTGCTGTGGTATGGAATACCTCTTTGGTCAGTTTGGGTCAGGTGTCCTGTCTCTGCTTCCTCCCGACTTCCACTCCTCCCTGGCAGAGCATGAGGCTCAGAAAGTCCTTGGTCAGACCAAACATTACTGAGCAACAACAAAACACATCGGTATTATCAGTGCTGTTCCCAGGCTGAAAGTCAAAAACACAGCACCAGCTACTAAGAAGGAGAAAAATGACTGCTACTGCTGAACCCAGGGCAGCCCTGTTCCCTGAGTAGTCACCATGAAAGTCATTGCCAGCCAGGTAAAACTCTTCATAGCGTCAGAGGCATCAGAGATGTTCACAAAAGCTGTAACTCTTATTAAGTCAGAGAGAAGAGAGATGCCATGTGAATTAGTTGGTCATTTGCAACTAAACAGCTTCACTTGGTCTTTGGGCATTGCAAACTATCCTCAGCCATTGGATGGCATCACCTACCAAGTATTGCTTTTCCTTTTTTAAATGAGTTTTTCTAAATAACATGTAAATTTACAACTCCCTAATAATTGTGGCGTTCCTGGAGTGCTTTGCAAATGTAGAGGCTTCTCAGAGACCATGTGCGTTTGCAAGGTGAGGACACTCACTCAGAGTTGCACTGTTTGTGCTCCTTGCACTTGACTGATTCCCAGTTTATTTAGCTTTGCAGGAAACCCTTGCCTAGAAGTTCAGAAAGGAGGAGGGTGATAGAGTTCATCCAATAGGCCTTTTGAATTTCCTGGTACCCCTTTTATGCTGCAGCAGTACATGCAAAGGGACTGTCACAGCAAAGATCTTGAGCACGCGTGGGATGTGGCTTTCTGGATCTCTAAAATGGTTCCAGAACATTGTGAACTGCTTGTGGCTGCTTATTTGCGCTTTAAAGTTTTATGGTTTTCATGCCTCCAGCCTTCATACTCTGAAAAAAATCTTACTAGTCAAAGCTGAGTTTTTCAGGTGGTTGCAAACATTTGAGAGCTGAGGCAGTAAGAAAAACACCAACTAAAGCCATAATGATTTGTTCTTCAGCTGTATCTCATCCTGGTCTGGATAAGCTGTTTTAGACACTCAGTTTAGTGTCCAGCCTATAACATAGCAAAGAGGCTGGTTTTGAACTATTTAAACTCTCAGGTTGGTGATTTAGACACTGTTTGAATCTATGGAAGATGCCGGTGCTCTCAGCTGCGTGTTTTGGGTGGCTGTGACTTCAGACAGCCAGAGACATCTTTCAGGGCTCAGCTCGTCTTCCATGCTCTGGTGCTCTTCACAACTTCCACAGGAGACCAGAGCCCCTTTGGCAGCAGATTTTGGTTTTTCATTATTATTTTTTAGCCCCCCCCCCCCCATAACCACAGCAGTGCAGCTGGCTAAGGGCAATGCCGGCTGAAAGCAAATCTTTCCAAGAGGGTTTATTTCTCTGCGCTCTGTATCTCTTTTATCTTCTTCCCTAATGAACACTAGCAGCAGTGTGACGGATGATGTCGCTCTGTTTCCCAGAGCAGCCCCCTGGCAGGGGAGGAGGCAGCAGTTCACCCAGGGCAACTGGAGGCATAGTGTCATGGCAGAACATACATCCCTGCCATTAGCCTTAATGTTTCCTTATGGTTTCTTTCCTCTTTCCTTAAAAATGCAGGCAGTTGTCTTGTTTGCTATGTGGCATGAAAAGCCACACGGCGGTGGAAGGGTATGTGGAGATATATGTATGCACGCCAAGATGCCATTCTGCTGGCTGCCTGGGGCTCAGGATGCTGATGTCTGAGGCAGCCCTGTGTCTCATCTGCTTATTTTCCTCTCTGTCTCCTAAAACAGGCAACAGATCCCAGAGAAAAGCCAGAAGAAGAAGAAAAAGACCAAATGGCGAGGGGACAGAGCCACAGGCTCCCACAGACTCCAGTGCGTGATTTTGTGACAGGAATGCCTAGGAGTGCCTTGGACGCCTCCCTCCTCTCCCCCGGCCTCACCACCAACCCAGGCAAGGAACAGCAGCGTGATGGCCACATGGCCCCCCCGGGCTCCCCACAGTGGCTTGGACTTGGAGGAGGTGGCTCAATGGGATCTGAGCCCCCACAGAGGGGTGCTGCACATAGGGGCTGGCGTGAGAGCTGTGCAAATGGGAGGCGGAAGGGATCAGCAGGACCTTGACTCTCGAACAACATCCCCAGCGCCTTCCAGGGGCCTCCATGATGTTTATTTAAAAAAAAAAAAAAAAAAAAGAAGAAGAAAAAGAAGTGTTGGTTTTATCTGCAAACATTTCTCCTTGTGACCCATTTCTGAACAGCCATGAATAGCCCCCCTGTTTGGTACAGTCGTCTGTGTATGTGTGGGGGAAGGGAAAGGGCTTTTCTTTCTCCAGTTTTTTTTTCGTCCTCTTCTCCTTTTTTGCTGTTTGCTCAGCAAGTGTTGGGTTGCAAAGAAACACGGCCGGGGTTAGGTTTTTTGCACTGAACTCTCTTTTAGGCGGCAGTGCCAAAACACGACTTCATATGAAAGTGCATAGATTTGGAGGAAGAAAATTAATTCCAGCTGCTCTGTGTGCTCCAGACATTGTGTCAGACTCTGGAGGGCAGCCAGCTCACAGACCGTAAACTCCAGCTTAGGAAAGGAGGTTTGGGCTTGGATTATATTTTTTTTCTTATCCTTTGTCAAGAGATTTTGTTTCTGTTTTGTAATTTGGGGCATGTCAAAGTTAAGACATTTTGCTAACCTGGAAGTATTTAAATTAAAGTAATTTACAAATGGAAGGGTATGTCATCTCTAAGGGTGTTGAGGGGGGGGGGAGAGAGGAAGCAAAACCCGAACTGAATTTGTTATCTGGGTGTTGAATTTCTCCCTCATAAATGTGTGTAAAGTGATGTGATCTAAATCCCTCTTTATTATTCCTTAACCTTTCCCTGTAAAGCCACTCTTGGGTAGATGAATTGTTTTGCTTTTCCTAGGCTCATCTTGCACACGCAGAGAAATCTGTTTATGGGCTTTGGCTCAATGTTCCTTTATTTCTTCTCCTCCCTCTTACTGAGAGTTGGTGAATTGAAAGGAAGAGGTGTTTTGAAAATTATTCAAGTGGGACGTGTCTCTTCATAAGCCGCCTATATCTAAAATGTCTCCCTGAAAACAGTGAAGATTAAGTATCGTTATGATCTATGAAAAGGCAAGGCAAAAAAGCTGCAGCCATTCAGGCTACCATCTGTGGCATCAGAAATGCAGTTGTGCACCTCCTGGAAGGGCCATATTGTCTTTCACACCTTTCCTGGCACTAAGAGTTGTGGTGGCAAATTTTTCTCTAATGGATTGTCATCTGCTGGACTGAAGCCATCGGCTCCAGTCACAGGGTCACCAAGCTCCTTTAAAAGTAACAACTTGCTTTTCATCAGTTTAAATCTTGTTCAGATATGCTTTATGGGCATGACTTAAAATATTGGCAAAGTATGAATACCTGAGATTTATATCTGAGTGCAGAAAATCCTGATATTGGAAACTGAAGATCCGTTCAAGATGGTGGATCGTCACAGACTTAGTTATTTATTGTTTGTCTTTGCAGCCTGTTCACTGCTTGTTTTCATTTCTTGACTCTTTGCCAGGCCACCTTTTGAAAAGGGAGTTGGCTGCTGATTATTTTTCAGGTGAGTGTGGCTAATGAAAAAATTTTCCTAATTGTCCAGTTTTCATCATGGCCAGAAGATAGCAAATGTCTGTGGCTGGCTCAGCAAGCTGCTTACTTAATGCTGGCTCCACTGCTTCTGTCCCCTTTTGTGTGATGACAAATGCTGGGGATGGATTAAGGAGGGGGACAGTGGAGAAACATCTTCCATGGACTCTTATATTGGATGTGGGCCAAATGCTTCAGTAAAGTTGTAACACCCTGTGTTAACTGAGATCTGGCTGTGGATCATCGCAGCATTTCTCCCAGTCTATCATTTCCCTGTTGACTGAACTGTGATGACCAAAACCATTAGGGTCAAATCCTGGCTCCTGAGACTTGCTACAGTCTTCTGGGGTAAGGAGCTCCCTGTAGGCATCTTATTTGTTCTGCTTTGAAACCATCTAGTAAATCAGAAGATGTCTGGTATTTGCAACCAACCCAATTTGCTGTAACCCCTGTTACCACTTTCCTACCTGAACCCCTGTCTAGCCTGATTACTGGCTTCATTTCTTTAATTACACACAAAAATGCTATGGGATCTGCCGCACAAAATGATAGCATGTTAATACCCCCTAGAGACCTTCCACTTAAAAATAACCTGATTTCTACTGAAACCCCTCATCGTTATTTTTATCTAAACCCTTGGGAATACTTGCCCGAAAACAGAATGTGTGTATCTTGAGTCACATCTGCTGAGTACTCAGCATGGCATGTGAGAAATTATCTGCTTTTTCTGAAGTATCTTAATTGTTTCTTCAACTGCTTCAGCAACTAACAGCTATTGCAGAATAACGGGGAGGAGGGGAAGGGAGCAGACCAGCAACCAAAAAGGATAGATAGTAAAGGCAAACAGGGAAAGTTTGACCATTTTCTTCTATGTTCATCTATGTGTTTACAGCAAAGAGTGTTTTCCAACAGGGATCACACCTCTAACAATAGGGTGCTCAAAATAGCAAGGGATACAAAGCCTACTGCCATCTAACTTACCCGTTCGTATTCAGGGCTGTTAGGAAACCGAGAGCACCTTCCCTGCTGTATACAGCACCTAGACTTGGGCTGTGAGACACCCACCAGTTGGTGATACTTACACTAAGGAAAGCATCAACCATGCTGGTGGGTGGCTTATTTTCTTCTGTGGAGCATCCAGTGGATAGGGACTTCTTTGCTGTGGTCAGAAACAGTCTGGAGAAGGATCCTGTGAGGCAGCATTTGACACTCGTTTTCCAAAGAGCTGATGGTCCAAGTGACCTGATACCTTCACCCCCTGGGTAACTCTGCATCTGATTGTCTCAGAGCAACCTTATTCCTCTCCTACTAAACAGAAGTTTAGAAGGTATAGCTGGCCATACCCTTACCTTGCTTTCAGTATACACTTTCAAACAAAATGAAAAGGGAAGAGAGGTAAAACCTGATCGATTTTCTTATATTTGATAACCAAATGCCCTCCTTTTTTAATTTTAAACAATGATTAATATTTGTAAAACAACAAAAAAAAAAAAATAAGCCACGCAAGTTTTGGTTTTGTAAAGGTGTAAGCACCTTCCTAATCTGGGATCTCCTCCCAGCTGCACTAGTGCCTTCAGGTAAATAAATTGTGTTGCTGTTTCCTCCCTCGGGTACTTCTGCCTATAACACAGACCCTGGCTTGTTTTCTTACCAGCTTTTGAGATGTATGGTGTATATTGTACAAGTGAAGTAAAGTGTCTGTCTACCTTTGTCTCACATTTAGGGAAAAGGCAGGGGGGAAGGAAGAGAAGGAAAAGTACCTGGCTGAAATAAATACATTTTCTTCTGTCATAAGCAGAGGCTTTAATTGTCCCTCTCTGCCTAGCAATTCTAAATAGAACAAAAGCGTGATAAGAATAAAACCAAAGGAACAAGCCTCACCTGTGCAGGCCTGCAGGAGGTGGGCTCCCTAAAATCCTGCTTTCTTGGCTGTCTCAGTGGAGGCCACTGGCAAAGCTGCTCGATGACAGCCTGGGTACATCTGAGAAAACCATGTTCAGATGTTGCCAATCAGCAGAAAAAATGCAAGAGATGGTGAACAAGACAAGCAAGAGCTTAGGGAGGGGCTGAAATTGCTTGGTTTGGATCGGATGTTTCAGTTTAACAAGAGGCCATTGCAGTATGTTGCTTTGTTCCTTAATCTGTCATAATTAATTTTGGCTGGCTCTTTATATCTACAGCTGTACTAGAATTTGTAAAGTGGGGTAGGCTGAGGGTTTTAGACATACATGATGTGTTTCTTCTTGAGAGGAAATGGGTGTTATTCAGCCCAGTGAGGACAGCATTGTAAAACTGGCTCAGGCTTTTCCCCTTTATTTTTTTTGTGCTTTTTGCCACCTAAGGCCTAAACAGGCTGCCCAGGTCCTTGTTCAGCTCCAGTGGTTTCAAGGGATGGTCCCTAAATGCTGCTGAAATGCTTGGGAAGCAGGTGATACCCCGAAAGCTCTGCCAGGAGTACAATATAATAAGGAATACAGAACGTAAGTGTTCTAAGAGACACAACTTGTGAGCTACTTTGGGTGTCAGGGTTCAGGTATGTATTTACTAATAAGAGGGAGGGTTCAAGAGATGTTTGGCATTAGAGAAATAGACAAGTCCCTGTGACAACCGCCACATCAACTGGTGTACTTGGGACTGGACAAAAAAGCTCTGTGTCTGCAAATCAAAGCTCTATGAGTTTAGTGGCTAATCTACTCCATCTGCTGTAGGTTGGGCAGAAAGGAGGACCATTAGTACATGTATGAAGTATTGCATTATAGCTACACAGCAGGCATTGCAGTATGCTGCAATATGCAGGATGCTGCAGCACAGGGAATGTTGTAGTTCTTGGTCACTGCTTCCTGTGCTGGGAGGTCTGCTGGGGCCAGCTGTCACATAGGTTCAATTCTGTGTCTTGCATATATGTATTTAATGCTATCTGAGATGCCTTGGGATTTCCAAGGCATTTATCTGGGAGTTTCAGATGTAACACAAGACCTACGGGAGATCTCTGCTCTTCTGGAACAACAGCTAGGAGCCACGTAGAATTCACCTGAGCATCTGAAATGGCTGCAGATGTGTATCTTCAGGCAGCTAGTGGTGGGACAAGGAGGAATGGCTTTAATCTGAAAAGAGGGTGGATTTACATTAGATATTAGGAAGAAGTTCTTCACTGTGGGAGTGGTGAGGCACTGGCACAGGCTGCCCCTGGCAGTGTTCAAGGCTAGGTTGGAAGAGGATTTGAGCAACCTGGTCTAGTGGGAGGTGTGCCTGCCCATATCAGGGGCATTGGAATTTTGGTCTTCAAGGTCCCTTCCAACCCAAACCATTCTATTTTATAGCAGAACTCTGAAAAAGGTCTGTGGGCATTTCATGTGTCTGTGGATATTCTAGTTCTTCTGCAGAGTGAGCTTACGTGTTTTTTAGGGACTCAACAATGCATCAAAACAAAGTCTGAAGCAGAAGTCCCCAGTTTTGTGAAATGTATTAATTGCATTTTACAGCCTAAGTGATCTCATACTCATAAGTGTTACTTGCACAATTAGGCTCTAAATAATTCAATATTTGTCTATCGGGGATTCCGTCAATAGTATACAGGCTTTTTGCTTCCTTTTTACTTGCATGCAAGGGGAATAAATATTTCATAGATGATCTCACAGACAGTTTCTGGGATGATATGGGATTTGCTTGCAACAGAACATAGCAGGGAGATGACTGCATGTCATGATCCATGATGGGATGAGACAAGGAGCAGCAGCATAGAGGTATTCTCTGGTTTGGGAGGGACAGTTCCCACCACTGTGGCAAATCACTGCTGTTTCCCTCCAGCTTTAAGAAGTCCCATATAAGTGGCCAGCAGGCCAGGCAGGCCAAGACTTTCTGAGGCAGGAGAAACATGTGGATGCTGCATCAGTACAACGTAGTCTGAGAGCTCAGACTGGGCATGTGGTCAGGTCCAAGAGCCAAAAAGGAGGGACTCAGGCAAAATCCTGGATTTGCTCAACAAGAGCAGAAGCAAGAGGAAGAGAAAGGAGCTTTGTGAATTTGAGCCTATTTTATAAAGCCAAATCCTCTGCAAATCTAGGTAAGAGATATTGTGTGGTCTGTGTTTAAGACAATCTCTGCTGAGAAGTAAGCCCAGCTGAGCAAGTCACAAGGTGGTCCATGGGCTGCCGCACATAAAGGTGTTACTGTGTGGCTACTGTGACAGCAGCTCCTCTTGAATACAGTAATCAAGCCTCACCAGCCTAACACAGTGGGATATTTGGCATGCCCCTTTGCATCTCAATAGCTCATATCCCCTTAAAGTGGGAGTCCTGGGACTGTGGACCAGCTGAAGGGCCTGGGCACATGCTTGTGGGGCAGGGGTTTCTTTTCTGCAAGCTCCACAATAAGAGCCATGTTTCAAACAGCAGCCATTGAGATGTGAGTAGACAGGAAATCTGAAGTTAAGGCTGATGCACCCAGCTCTGCTCACGTAACAAGGCTGATGCACCCAGCTCTGCTCACGTAACTGTGGAGGTCAAACAAAGCACAATGTTGTTAGCTGGGACAGGGTGCTGGTCACCCTCCCCTACCTTCTTCCCCTCACACCTCCCCCTCCCCAGGAGCTTCCTGCTTTGCCTTGCCCTCCAAATCATGCCTGTCTCCAAATCTTCACAGGAGCTTAAGCTGGTTTCTGGCATTGAGTTTCCCACAAAGCTGATCACAGTGTTTCCCATGGTTTTTTTGTGAAGTCCCTTTGTCTCCTTGACCACCCTTTGGCCAGAAGGTTTAGCTTCCTGATGGGGGGTGTTTGGGCAGCCTGTGCCAGAAGGTGCTTCATGGAGAAGAAGAGATGCAGTGGGAGATGGGAAAAGCAAAGCAGTCACACCACCAGCATAAAATAAGTAAAGTCAGAGGTGGCATTCTGCTACTTTTTTCTGTTGGCTTTACTCTAGTGTGTAACAACTGCTCTGGGAAAATTCACATGATAACTGCTGGGTAAGATTAGAGAAGTAGCACTAATTTTTCCTGAAATTTTTCATTTCAGGATCTTAAAGCATTCATGACTCAGTCAACCACTTTGCAGTCAGGACTTTCAGAGGTGGTAGATCTTGTTCTGTAGGCTGCAGAAATAAGAGTGCAAAGATCTGAAACATGGAGAAAGAGCGAGCTGAAGTTGGTGAGATGCCTGAACACCTAGTACTGCTGGGACTTGTGCTCAATTTGCTTCAGGCTGTGAAACTACAATAGCATAGACTTAACTGAAGATAAATACTAAATGCTGAAAGAAGAGGTCCAAGGCTAGCAATCTTGAGAGGTTCAGTCCCTGATGAAAACTATAAATACCTAGTAGATTGTCTTGGTTTAAGACCAGTTGGCAACTAAGTACCACACAGCTGCTCACTTACACCTCCCACGTTCTCCCCTTCTGGGGAGGAGACTCAGGAGAAAAAAAAGGAAAAAATTGTGGGTTGAGATAAGAACAGTTTAATAATGAAATATAATAATAGTAAAATATAATAAGAAAACAAAACTAAGAATACTTATACTAACAATAGGGAAAAAGAGAGAGAGGAAGGAATAAGCAAGTGATGTGCAGTACAACTGCTCATCACCTGCTGACTAATACCCAGCCCTACCCAAGCAGAGATTGGTCCCTCGTGGCCAATTCCTTTTATATACTAGGCATGACGTGCTGTGGTATGGAATACTCCTTTGGCTAGTTTGGGTCAGGTGTCCTGTCTGCTTCCTCCTGTCTTCTTGTGCCCCTCCTCACTGGCAGAGCATGAGACAGAAAAGTATCTTGACTTTGAGTAAGCGTTAGCAACAACTAAAACATCCACTTAGTCAGCAACAATATTCTCAGACAAAATCCAGAAACACAGCACCGTACCAGCTACTAAGAAGAAAACTAACTCTAGCCCAGCTGAAACCAGGACATACATATAAATTGCTTCCAGAAGTGCCATATTTCCCAGTATTTTCTATTGATTTTTTCCCTAGAAAATCCACCTCCTTCCTAATTTGGGATTCAGCTTATCACATCATAGAGATAAAATAAGCATAGAAAAGGTCATGAGTTCTACTTCATCTAGGGAAAAAAAAAAAAGTTTACTCTTTGTAAAGTAGAAGTTACTCCTTGGACTTATTTAAGTGACTGCTTTTGGTTTTCTTACAGAACAAAATCTTGAATCCTGCTTTTTCCATGGAGTCCCTGATACCAGTGACTGTATCAGGCACGGCCTGCTGGCTGAACAAGCCTGTGAGCACCAAGCGTAAGCCATGTGAGCCCACAGCTAAGAGCTATGTTGCTGTTTCAAGTGTCCAAGGAGCAGAAGCTAGCACTTATTTTTAAAATGACAGGTCCTTTGGAAATGTCCTAAGGCAATACAAAGAAATGATGCTATATAATGCCAGTGTGGCTCTTCCTCTTGGCCTCCAGAGGACCTCTAGAAATGGCCATACATGAAATGTTACCGATGCCTGTGCTGAATAAAGTGCTTCTGCTTCTACTTCTTGGGCCAGGGTTACCACGAGTCTGACCAGTGCTACAGGGAGGAAATCTACCCATGTGTTTTATTGCCAATTAATGCCAAGTTGCTTTTTCAGCCCTAACAGTGGTCTCAGTTAGGTTTCCTCTTACCTTGACCAGTTTGGGACTTGTAGCATTCAAAAATCACTGGAGAGCCACTTTGGCTACAGCAGAGCATCTTTTACTGCCCAGCTGCCTTTGCTCTGCTCTTACCACAAGCTCTGTAAAAGTGGGACACAGATGGTGCTCCTCCCTGGGGAGAGGCTGGCGCCTTGACTTTGATGGTGTGGGCTTGGATTTGTGTCTACTGAGTGGAGCTTCAAGGGCAGGGTCAAATTAGTTGCCAAGCTGTCTCAGGAGGTCTTAGCATCTCTTAGGGGCACTTGGGCTGCTTTCTGTAAATTAACCCCCTGCATCAACCAGATGAAGACAGGAGTAATCTCTTTGTGTCTTCCCATGGTATCAGGATTAGCTGATTTTTATCTATGATGAGAGATGGCCTTATCTGCTGCATGGTCTGTACTTGTTCCAGTGATCTCCATCTACCCTACCTGCCCTTTGTGACAGTGTCCAGCAGCAAACACAGACAGGGTGGGTGACACAGGGTTCTTTGGACACAGCCAGCCGTATGGTGCATGACATGACCAGGGAGGTCAATACACCTTTGGGACCCCTTCATGCGTGTGCATGGTAGGTACTGCCAGGTGTTTGGCATCATTGGAAAGTCAATGGGCTTTCCAGTGAGGGTATACTATGCTTTCCAGACCCCTCCTGTCCCACTCTCTTGCCTACTGGTGCAGAAAATAACTCAAAGAATAACTAAGCAGAAGAAAAATCTTCTCTTGCACATTAGTCCTTTTCATCCCTTCTCAATGAAGGTTGGGAGTAAAATTGCCCTAAAACCAATAGTGAAAAAATTGCTGAAGAGTGTAAAAGGGAAACTAAGCAATCTGCTCTTGTGTTAGTGGCTAATTAGTTACTGTCTATTCAAACACTTACCCAAAAAAGAAAAGGAAAAGTGGAAGCAGCCTCAAATCAAACAGAAGATTTCAAACAGTTCACAAACTTTTTCTAAATATATTAATCTTCCAAAGACTTTTCAGCCTGTTAGTTAGACTTAAATAATCATGACGTAGTGCTTACTGGGTAACTAAAATCTTTTGTGAGTTCACAGTTATATTCCAGGAGATTATTATAAAACAAAGGACTGAAAAAATCCCATTTGGATGTGAATATTTAATACGGCTCTTTGGAAGGCTGCTGTGCTCACATTAATTTGGGCAGGTAATCAAATAAGTATTAAAACACACGATTATGAAGAGGTAAAATTAGAGCAGGAAAAAGCTCTAAGTTAAGCCAAAAGAAAATGGTTTATAAAGACCATTTGAGCATGTCATTTCAAACACAAATGGAACAAAACACCGGAATTGTTACTTTATATTCAGAATTATACACCACCAGCGGTACCAGTACTACCTGGTATGTAAATAGAGGATTGATGTTGGGTTTATTCCTCTAAGACCTACTTCAGAGCCTGTAAATGTTAACCGGAGCCTTTCTGACTTGACAGAAAGGCTTCGGATCAGGCTCCATCAACTTCTGATGAGGGAGTCTCGCAATTCCTTTAATCAACAGCTTGCAAGAGAAGCAGAAGTGAAACATACTACAAAAGCCAAGGTCCAACAGGAGTCCTTATTATTATGCCTTAACATTAAACTCCAGCTAATGTGCTTTTACCAGATGTCCTGATGAAATACTATTAAGAGCTGGTGCATTGCATTAATTAAAGTGAAATTTCATAATGAATTCTTTTTGCAAGGCAGCAGGGATGAATTGGTGACCTACATAACCTCCCCTTCCCTCTGAAATAGCTTTCTGAACTAATGAAATGAATCCCCCTGGTTGTGGCAGGAGAGCAGAGGGAGCCGTGCTTTGCATCCCAGCTACACACTGCAACATGAAAAAAATCTGGGCACTCTCCACAGAGATTATGGCTTGCCTTTCATTGTGTCTAGCAACAAGAGGGAACTTTCAGAGGCAGGAGGACCCTCCATTAAGGGCACCTCACGTAACGGGAGGCTTTTGAAAGCTCCATTAAAATTCTTGGACAGTGCCCTCGCAGAGAAGCCCGGTGATAAACTGGCTGACCTTCTACCTTGTAACATGGCACAAACACACAAACAGTGAACTGCACATTTGTTTGAACATAAGAGGCTTAGGGTATGTCATTGAAATATAATGCACTATAAACATACATACAGCTGGCAGGCTCATACCCATTTTTGCGAGTGTGTTAGGGGAGAAGCAGAAAAATAAGCATTACTTTGCCCGTGTATGTGGGGAGAGGATGGAAGGAGGGGAGACCTCTGTTCCCAGACATATGTTTTTAGAAGATAAAATATACCCATGAATTCTGGTTATGCTTGTGTTAGTACTTTTTTATCCATGGTGGTTTGAGATTAAAAGCAATTTTTGATGTTCCTGAAGTCTCAGCAGTCTACATTTCACTAAGTCATTGGACAAAACAGTCCCTGTACCAATGCTGGATTGTGCCAGTGAGTCCTAATTGCCTGAAAGATAATGGTGTCATTAAAGTCTCTTGCCCCTGTGAGCCTTGTGCTCCTCCACAGAAAAGATGCTTTTATTGTTCGTTTCAAAGGAGCCCTCAGTCACTGCTAGAGCACATTGTCCATTCAGAGGTACTGTGAGGCTGTATTCTGTAGCTGCTTTATTTCTCTGCTTTTCCCTTCTTAGACAGAGGAAGGGGGAGGGCAATGGAGAGAATGCAGAAAAAATGTTGACTTTTCATCAAGTAAGCAAAAGTATAAATCAGATTTTATTCATTTAGACACCATGAGGGGAAGAAGTGGCTGGCACCTTGCACTGCTTAGGCTTCTAGCAGCAGAAAGGGAAAGTGCTTCTTGTAAAAGGACACATGCTCCACAAAAAATGCCAGCTTCACCTATAGTTTTCAATTCAGTACTCATTTTGACAGAAAAGCTGTGAACTGTTTATTCATACAAAAGGCATGCGGCTTTTCAATTATGCCTTAATTCCTAGCCATCCTTCTTACTGGACAATTTCAATTAAGAAATGACCTCTCCATAAAACATTCAGTTCTGCTACATAATTTATTCCTGTCTTCATCTGATAACATCTTCCTAAAAGGAAGAAAACTGCGTATGCAGGTAAATAAATCACTTGTCTGTTTATGTGTATGAGGGGTTTCTTTCAACATAACTTTATTTTTGTTAACCTCAACTCTGAACTTTGCTAGTTCTTGCTCTTCAAGAATCACATTTCTCTTTGCTTTGCACAGTGTTCTCATGGAGCCTGTCTTCACTGGGGCTAGGAATACAAGACCATATAAAAATGACAGTGACATTCAGAGGTAGCCTATTTACAAGTATTTTTATATTCAAAGAGGACTTGCTAAAGGGAGCCTACAAGAAATCTGGAGAGGGAGTTTTTACAAGGCATGTAGTGACAAGACAAGGGGAAATGGCTTTAAACTGGGACAAGGTAGATCTAGATTAGATATAAGGAAGAAGTTATTTATTATGAGGTTGGTGAGGCACTTGAACAGGTTGCCTAGATTAGCTGTGGCTGCCCCATCCCTGGGAGTGTTCAGGGCAAGGCTGGACAGGGCCTTGAGCAATCTGGTCTAGTGTAAGATGTCCCTGCCTATGGCAGGGGGTTTGGAACTTTGATCTTCAGGTCTCTTCCAACACAAGCCACTCTATGGTTCTATGTTTTTCTGCATTTTTGCTATACAAAACTGAACAGATACGTATTTAATGTCTAAGACCTAGGATAAGTAGTATCTGCTGAGTACAATAAGAGGCCTGGTTTGCAGAACAGCTGTGGTCCATCTGACCTGCTACCCTCATAAATCTGTTGCAGTTAAGGGTACGCTCAGTACAGTGGCTTAAGAGACTTATGGCAGACCATTACAACATAATCTGGAGTGTTCACTAAATGCATGCATTACAGAGGAAATGCTTTGCATTGCTGGTGCAGGCTACTTTCAAGCAGACCATTTGTACTTTGCAGCTTATAAGAGTAAGCCAGCTCTCCAAAAATCAGCACTCAGATAATTTTTCCTTTCATGTTTTCCTTCTACTTATCTGCTTTTCATTCTCTTTGCCTTTACTCCTCCATCACTACCTTTCTATATTCCCTCCATATTATCCACCACAGCTGGTATAAGAGCCTTTCTTCATTGCATCACCTTTCTGGAGCATTCTGTTTCAATTTTTGCTGACGGCCCTCCATACATCTAAGATTTAGGGGCATCTAATGTTTCTTTGCTGAAGACTTTCTGAATGTAGGATCTAAAATGTAGTCCTGCTGCTCAAGGCTGCGCCTGTAAGGTGGCATGGGAGCAGGGACTTCATTGAACAAGAGTCTCTGTCAGTTGGAGAAGTAGAGACCTTTCAGACAGAGGAGCGGCAGTAATTAGACAAAAGAGAGTTTAATGCTCCTTGTCTGAAATGTAAATGGGAGGAAGAGATTGTTTCGACCTTGAAAACAAGAATGGAGGACACTCCTGCCCCCCACTCACATACACACCACACACCCCCCTTACATACAGTGCAGCAGTCTGCAAGGCAGGGTGCCCCAGCAAGCCAAAGGGGCTCATTCACAACCAGGCTGGAAAGCCCAGGACAGTGGTGCTGGCAGCTCTTCCCACCATCCCTGAACTTCTTGTGCACACCAGGCCCTGTCAAAGACTCACCAGGTTGCCCAAACCCTGCAAAATGTGAGGTCAGATCTTAATCCAGTGTGTTCAAAATATACACTGGCTTACTTGGTTTTATAAAGGACCAGAGCACACATGGCAGTAAATCCATGAGCCTTTTGGCTTGATCCCATTTCAGAGACACAAAATAAAACCCTGCTTGACAGCCACAAGCTCTCTGGGAAGAGCTGGCTCTTCCCATGTTTCCCTAACTATAATTTTTCACAGTCATATGCTGTCATCCTCCAATCCTCCTCGAGTGTCACTTGAAAAAAACATAAAAAATCTGTTGTCAATTATAATGACAATACATTGAAGATGGCTTACAGCAGAGAATGGCATTTTATAGCAGCTGGCTGTGACAAATCAGGGTTAAAAGAGAACATTGTGTGTGTCCTAGACATTACAGCTTTCAAAATAAAAAACTCATTCTTATTCCCTGAGGCTTTTTAATGAATTGCCACATGCAACAATGCCTTAAACTAAGCATCCTGATAGCCCATCTTTCTCCAGCTCACTCAGTATTTACAAAACAAAAGAACAGTCAGCAGCCTGAAATCCCTAAACCTGCTTGAAGAGCTCTACTGACGCTAAGGATAACTGTCCCTGCCCCCCTGCCCCCTGCCCCCTTAAAAGCAATAAAGTAGTAGTCATCAAAGGAGCAAAAAGCTTTTAGAGAGGTAGGATGTCCTACCACGGGTAATGTTACTCAGAGGGATGATACACCCGTCTCTGAGCCATGTAACATTCGCACCACACACAGACTGATGGCAGTAGGTGTGGGTCAGAGCCCTGTGTATGATTCAGACATGTGGATAAAGGGAAATCATGTTTTACACTGCTGCCAAGAGCTAGAACAAGGCCAGGAACAGCGGTCATGCTGACATGACCCAGAAGGAAGTGGCTGCTGTGGACCATGAGGATATTGTCCAGTGAGGATTACAGGTCTTGTCCCTAGGGCAGGGGATGTCCTGTCCCATTCAGACATCTGCTTAAACACATAAACACTACGCCCTCTCCCTCTCGGGTATACACAGCATTTAACTCTGTGTCTGACTCAGGTGTACAACTGAAGAGTCCAGACTACCATGGATCCCTCTGCAGCTGCTGGATGAAGCAGGCTCATCTCCCATGTAATACAAGTTTGCATGTGGATCACACAACATGAAAGCCAGCCTTTCTCCAGTGAATCTACAAGGACACCTGGAGACCACAATCCTAACTTAGACACTTCATTTAAATTAGTGCAAATACTTGCCACAGTACCAAGTATTAGTGAAGCTTTCCAGCTCTCCTGTCAATCCTAGCTACCTTTCAAGACCCATGCACTTGCCCTAGAGCCTCTGGGGCTCTCCCATCCCTGTTACAGCCTGTACACACAGCCCTAATGACTCCTTTGGGTCCAAAAGTATGTTTTAAAGCATCCCAAACAGGATCATTCAGAACTGACTCCACACATGTGAAGAAGGCTAATACATCTGACCTGCTGCACGGAAGACAGTGTCCCTCTGCATGTGCCCAGGATTTCCAGATGCCCAGCAGCCACACTGGCAGACATCCAGATATCCACTAGCTCATTGCCTGTGTCACTGTAGAGCTGGCAGGTCCGCAAGCTTCCTCAACACCCACCCAGCATTCATCTTCTGTTGCTCCTGGGCCTGGCGGCTTCCAGGATAAATCTGGGTCAACGGCTTTTTCATAGGATTTCTGTTCCCTTCCTGCCATGGCTGGCAGAAGGGGATGTGCCAGGACAGTACTGAAAGGCCATTGATAGATGAAGAAGACAGGCAGGGACTGAGGGGTTTGGTGTAACTCTGTCGAAGCTACACATGAATGCACAGACCCACAGATGGGCATTGCTAGCAAAAGTCAGTTAAAATCAGAGGTGATGTAAGAAAACCTCTTGTTTTCTTCAAAAATTGCACAGATCCATTTGAATCAATAGGAAATACAGAGCTTGTTTTTTTTACTGTCATTAGTAGCTACTTAGGTTTTCATAATCTTAAGCTATTTTTCCTAATACATGTAAGAGTGTTAGCTTAAAACCATGCTTAGACCAATGCAACTCTAACTGCTGGGAATCCCACAGAAAAAAAAACAAACACAAAGTCTGAGGCCTATTTCAGCTAATGTTCAGGAGGATTGGTATGAGTAAAAGCTCTTGTTAGTTCTCTCACGCTTTGGTCTTAGTAATTGGTTGATATTTTTGGGATGGAATAATCTGTGGAAGTTGCCTTCTGCAGCATGTGCTGCTAACCCTCTTTTTTTCTTTCCTTTCGTAAGATCCTTTTGAAATTAGACACAGCTTCTGGAATCAACCCAGACACCGCTTTTCAAGTCAGAAGCATTTGTATAAGCATCATCAATCATGCCCCTGGCTCTTATTGCTACTGTATATTCACTTTCTACCTGGTTTGAATTCCTAATTGGCCCTGCTGTGCAACTTAAAGCCCTGAAGAAAGTGGTGGAAGGGAAAAGGGGGAGAGTATGATTTCCCCAGCTGGGATTGGAGGGGTTTTGCAAATCACACTGATAAAGTCCGTGTTCTGGAGAAAACAGACAAGAAGCAGTTGGTAGCAGGGTGAATCAGAGTTGGATGCAATGGGGTATGATGTACAAAAGTATGTACAACTGGCTCAATTATCATTAGAGCAGTTGGCCCGGCAGCTGCTTATATCATGTGTTTCAGGCGCGTGTAAGCAAGGTATATGAGAAGTCGTTTGGAGGAGCAGATAATCCAAGAGACAAGGCTATTTTCTCATTTAAGTACAAAGGAATCTCTGAAAATGCAGGTGATATGTGCTATCTACAGCAGGATTTCTCTTTCCCTGCCTAGGAGACCACTGAAGCTCTCTCCACTCTCTAGCTCTAGTTTATAACCAACTCTTTTTTATGAGGTTCTCTTAAGCTGCCTAAAGGGATGTTAAGTGGGTGGGAGCCCCCCACCCCGAGCCTAAAGGGATGTTAAGTGGGTGGGTGCCCCCCACCCCCAGGTGGTGACCCAGAGCATAGTGATGTGCCTGGGTTGTGCCAGGGAAAGAGCTGTCCCCAGGTCAGATACCTGCACCATCTCAGATCCATCTCACACAAAGGTAGACTGCAGCTACCTCTCCCTCTCAGGTGCAGGCTAAACATGAATGGGAGTTCCATTCTCATATAGTACATTTATTTCATGGCTTTGCACCCCCTACTGTGCCCCACCCTATTCCCATTTAGCACTCACACATGCTGCTGAAAGCCAGGGCAGCTGTATTCATCTATCAAAGCCTGTCAGCTTGAGAGCTTAGGCTCTTCCCATTAATTAAGCAAATGTAATGTGATTAGCTAAGGCTGTAAATGTTTCTAGGCCCACTTAGAATGCTACAAAACACTGAGCCTTACTGCCTCTTATATTCATGCACTTGCACTATTTGAGATGCTCCTCTAGGGCTGAGATTTTTGTTCTTAAATTTCTGTCAGTGTGAGAAAATAAGGAGATGTAATAGAAAGCAGTAGGAATGGGTCATGTCCTGTAGTTCTTAAATTGCTGTTTGAATTATAGGAGTTTGAAGAAGTTAATTTGTATACTTTCAAAACAACCTCTCCTGCCTACATATGTTCTTAAATGGATGTAATAAGAGCTGCTGAAAGCTGAGATTTGAGTAAGAACCTATACCTCATTTAAGACTTTTACTTGCTTTGATGAAAATAAGTATTAGTTAGCAGTTAAGAATCTAAATTGGGGTGCTTTAGGCTCTCAACCTGAAAGCAAATGGAACAGTCATTGGGAAGCTGCTCAAAGGGTAAGAAAATTCTCCAAATCAATTTGAATAGTATGAACAAGATCTGCTTAAAGACTTAAGCCTAAAAGGGGGATATATGTGCCTAAATCTAATACTGCGATACAGAAAAAACACTATTCAGCTTTTGACAGACCTTCTGCATGTATAAGCTAAAAAGGTACCTTCTGGTTTAAACCCCCCCTGGAATTTACAGTCATTGAGATATCCAGGTCTCAGAAGTGCTCCTATCCTGTTCAGGCTGAGCCACTCAGCACATCATGTGCATCTACAGCTCTCTTTGGAATCCAGAAATATATCATTCCTTTCCCTAAATCCCTGCAGTGGCTCAGCCTGCTAGGCATGCATGAAGAATACCTCAGACAAAAAGGCTTTGGCCACTCTTGAGCTCCTAAAAGGACTTCCTAGCAGCTTACATCCACACATGGTTTACAGCAAGTTAAGTCCAGTGCCTCTCTCTCTGTGGGATCTGTGCCAGCACTCAAGATCCAAGTCTTGGCACATCACAAACCTTCATGTGGATATAAAAAATAGCCAGGACTCAAATCATGACTGTAATTTCCTAAAGCCATGAACCATTCCACCAAACCCTGACATCCTCTGTACAGCCATTTAGGTGATCCAAATTACCAATTTTGTTTCCAAAAATCTGAAAGGGATTTTTCTGCATGAGAGAGGAAGAATGTACCATCATGGCAGGCAAAGCAAGAGAAGCCATCAATGCCTGGTAAGTTCCAGTCCTGCAAAGCAAAAAGCTTCATGAAGTGCTCCCTCCAATCCCTATCTTGCAGCTCTCACAAATGTCCTGGGGGGGCATAGGGAAGAAAATGCCACTTGAAAGCACTTTAATTCCTTCCCTGAAATGAGACAGCACTGCAGATAGCTGCTGCTATCAGCAGGCAGGCATAAAGAAAAGGCCAACAGATAGCACATGGGAGGAGGTTCCGCAGTAGCATCTTGCAGCCTGATGCTTTCTGAGGCTTGGTACTCTGCCTTAACCTTTTACCTGGGAGTACTTGTTACTGCCAAGGTAAAAATGGAAGGGGGAAGAGGACTGTTGTTGTAATTATCCTCTCATCTAGATGAATGTGTGATTAGACTTGAGGTTTGCCCTTATGGTAGGTCTGTGGTGCTTTAGGCCAAGACTGGGCTCATGTCCAAACACTACTGAGATCTGTTTGTACAGGTGGAGCCACAAACACACCTGGGCCCCTCTCTTTGCAGTAGGCAGTCACAGCTGCTAGAATGCCCCATTTTGTATTGTTTCCTAGTGCTGTGATTAGCAAGAAGCAGGAAACCAAGAGCTAATTCACCCTTTGGCTGAAGGAGATTCAAAGACTTCTCAGCAAGACTTTCTCGCTGCAACGTTGTGTGAGGTTTTCTTCAGTGAAGAAATTCCCAGTCTCTACTGGACCAACAGTGGAGAAAAGGACTATCAAACCTATATGGCCAAGGAGCCCTTGCAAAATAGGATGCAGTGCTGGGGCTTCATGTTTTGGGTCAGTATCTTTGAGAGTAAACAGATCTACTGAAATTCTACAGCATCTCCTAGCAATCACTGCAGATGTGTCAAAGACACTGAAGGGGCACAGGTTATCTTTTCTTTTTTTATGCAGTTAGACCCTAACTATCAAAGGCAATTTCAATGACTGTAAGATATCAAACACCTTTAGGAGCCTATGACTTACTAGTTTTCAAGAAAGAACTGGTTATCAGCCTGATATCTGAGGGCATGTCAGCACTGGAAGAAATGTAGGGAACCTAAGTGCCATTCTGATAAGCTTTTAGGTACCCAGCTCTAGTGAAAATCATGAAAGTCTAATGCATCTGGTATTAAGAGACGCTATTGGGTGCTCTATTTCTCTAAGCAAGATTCTCTGTAGTTTTTTAATGCCTTTTTGAATCAGTGATGGTTTGATGGCTGAATACCTTCAGAAAACTGGCCTCCACTTTTCTCAAAAATGGGATTTTTTCCCTACAATTTATGTTATTAATGTGTAGCCTGTACCAATAATTAGTGGAAATCTAAATATTTTACTCAGAGGACCCAAAGAGCCTTTTTCATACACCAGTTTCATGCTGGCATTCACTTAATGTTGATGTAATGTCTCCTTTAAGACTGTAATTATATTTACCAACATGGTCACCGAAGAGCCATTTATAAATTGTATATAGAGCTGCAATTCAGTATGTGCTGTGAGTATTTCATTGGGTTAGTCCTAACATCACAAGTTAATAATAGTGAAAACAGGGATACAAGTAAATCACAGAGGACACTGCACTCAGTATATGGCTAACAGTGATTAAGTAGTCTCTGCTTTCAGAAGAAAGATAAGGGCCAAAAAGAATAGGTCCCTTGATAACATCAGGTAATTCTTATATATGGTCCTTTGTGACACAGGCATAAATCACAATAAAACCCATCTGCAGATCTAAGGGGTGAAACCATAAATCCTGCTTTATAAATGAGAACTGCACATCTGATAGTGTACATTGTTCCAGATTTACAGCAGCAGTAAATGATGTACTAAGGTTCAGAAACCCATTTGCACACTCTGGCTGGAAAGATAGGAGGCAAGATTTTTCCAGGGAGAATATGTTTCAGTATGTACTCAGAAATGAGAGAGACTGCGTGTGTGAGAAACTGAGGCTTTACACAGACTTGTCGTATCTTGACTTTGTGCTTGGGACTTTCTGTTCTGGTGCCAGACTCTTTAAATCTGTGGCACTGCATTATGACTTTCCATTTGCTCCCACGTCTGATGGGGTAAATGCAACTGCTGGGGCTGAATGCCCAGCTTTGGCAGTTTGTGGAGCATACTGAGCTCAAATAAAATCTTTCACACTGGCCAAGAGCACATGTCCTTTTTCAGGCTACAGTTTTGTATGCCAGCTTCTACTATCAGCTGTAGGAGAAAGCGGTCCTGATGATCCAGTGTCTTGCCTATGCTATGGCTCATCATCTGGATCATGCTGGTTAACTTGGCTATCTTCTCTTCTGGGCATTGGAGGTTGTACCTGCCCTGGCACAGGCTCACCTTCCTCTAACAGCAGAGTTGCCTTGCATTTGTAACCCCTGTGACCTGCTCAAAGCCACTCACCATCACATTCAAAATATGAAGCACCTCCCAGGAGCTGCTCTCATGACAGCAGGTTTGGGGTTTTGGCTTACCTTGTGTTGCTGTAGCTCTGCATTGGCAATGCACATATTTGTTGTTTCTGCTGTTGGTGCGAGACAGATTAGTTCCATGGAGTTCTGTGGCTTGACAATGCTAAACACAGGGTAGACGCTGACTCCGCACATTTTCACATATGTGGCATATTCTTATTTGGACCCACTGTCCTTCACACCAACTCCTCTGTGTGGGGATAATGAGGAGTAACATACCCACACCTGCTGCTTGCACCTCAACCTATTAAATTGAGGCATTATCTAAAGCACATGATAGATTATTTAATTTTGTGTTCAATGTTGGGGCTGGGACCTCGGAAACATCCTGGGTTTCCAGAACATTCACATTTCATATTCATTAGAATGTTATCCCAATAGCACTCTCAGACTTTGGATTCGGGCAGCAGAGGATAGTGGCTCTCTACACACAGGCTTTCACTGCAAGAAGTCTTTTTTATCCTTCATTTTTAGCAGCTTTACTGCAAACTTCCAGTACACTTTGCGGCTGAGGTTAGGGCAGTCCAGCATCACTAACTTCTCTCCTGTTTTGGTATTACTGCTAAACCAAGTTTACATTTCTGTATAATTGACTACATCAGCTATGCTTCTTTCAAAGCAGTTGGAGCTCCCAGGCGTGAGCTCTGTGTTTCAAAATGTCATCTATGTAAAGTTCAGTACCTCCTGAACAATCAAATACATTACTGTGTTTTTCTGTAAAATGCCTCAGGGAATGAATGTAACTGAAATGTCAGTCTGAGAAAGAAGTGTCTCCCAAAGGGTGAATGGAGCATGTAGAAATACGGACTTTGTTTCTCTGGTGGCACCTACCAGACACCTGATGATGCCCATGAGCTATTTGCTGTCTGTCAGCTCCCCAGAAATCTTTCTTCTGAAGCTAGTAATCCCCCTTTTGTTACACATTTCTTTTCTTTCTTCTTTTTTTTTTTTTTTTTTTATTTGTCCATAAACATAGCAGTCCAGGGCTTTAATATAGCTCCCAAAGATGACTGCATCCACACAGTCCCTCTGCCTGGTTCTCTGTCTGTCTGTGATAATCTGAATCTTTTGGCCATATAAAAATATTAGGCAGACTGATGGAAGCCTCAGAGAGAAAAGGTTTTCCATAAGATGAATGTAGAAATCCATGGCTGGAGATAAAATTATTAATGCCTCTGGGGAGGGGAAAAGTGAGGGCCATGTCTTCTGCTTGGTAGCAGCTGTCTGCCAGCTAGCCTTGTGTAGCTACAGATTAGCCCCATCCCATGCTGGCTTTTGACCTGCCAAGAGGCAAAGAAGATGACTGAGGAAGGTAGATAGGAAGCTGGCTTAGAGACCACATCGGGGAGTGAAGTGCCCAAGCACATGGGAATGGAGAGAGAAAAACATGGAAAAGAAATCATGGGGAGGGGTGATGACCTAGGTGTGCTCTTTTGGATATCCCAGGAGCACCAACAAGCCGATGGATTGTTGCAGTGGGACAGTGCAGGGGCATGGGCCATGCAGTGGGTTTGCTGTTCATGGCAAACTTATTTCAGTGGAGGTGTACCTCTGTTTCCATCGCCTCATTAGCCTTTGCTTGTAGCCCAAAAGCTAGCAATATTCCAGCTGCTTTTAAGCAAGCTGTTTCTGTGACTCTGTTCAGGGCTCCTGGGAAGAACTCCTGAGCACAACCTCAACCTGAGCACTCTCCTGAGTCTCCTTTTCCCTGCTGTGGGCATCCAGTTGGCACCTGAAAGCCCTTGTAAAAATGATGGGGTTTGTTGCTTGTTTTGTTTTTTTTTTCTCATTCAGAGGTTTATAATGTTTGTCTCCTTTTCAAACTCCCATATCTCACTTTAGTGTTTCTGTAGTGTTCATGTCTTGCCCTTTTGCCTGAGTCAGCTGAAAACTATTAGAATTGTCAGTCAAATTCAGAACCAGTTACTGTTACAAATGAAGCTGCTTTCTGACTGCCATCTTCATTAGTTTTGCTGGTGCTTGCATCTAAAGGGAAGAGAACAATATAGAGTCTAAACCAGTTATCTTTCATATTTCTAGAGTTTAAAATATATGAGGGATATTAACTGCTTCTTTGTTCTACTTAGATTATTATCTCATTTGATTTTTTTAGCAAGTCCTCCAATGGCTTGCTCAGTTGTGGCCAAGGTTTGCCTTACTGCCTGAGCCCTTGCTGATCGGTCCCTTGCAAGGCAAACATTCGTTCAGCATAACAACCAGCCTCAGCTTGCCTGCTGCAGAGTCCCTGAAAGGTCCCAGTTTCGGTAATAACCTTAATGCTTTCAAGAGAACATTTCATACATCAGGTTTCCCCAGTCCCCAGCTGGAATACACAGTAAGAGCAGCATGGCTGGTGAAAACACTAGGCTGAAAGGGACAGCAAGTGCTTTTTTAATGGCTTTTTGAAGAACAAAGTTTTGATAATTGTTCTAATAGGCACTTGTCATGGATCCTAGGAGGTAAAGGAGGAAGGAGATCTCTCCTGTGGATTAGGAAAAGTGAGAAGCAAGAAGAGGGACTTTGCAAGTAGCTGAAACAGCAGCTGGTGGAGGCACAGGGCAGGTCCTGGTTGTGTGCTGGTGAGCAATGCTGCTCTGACTCTCAGCCAGGGACTGTTTGTTTAAGTTGCAGTTTGAAGTCAGCTGAGAGAAGCTGTGGACAAAGCTCTTTTTTAAATGCTGGCTCAATATCTGCCTGAACTGAAGCTGAGAAAAGAACTGGCCGGGGAAGGTGGGCAGCATTTAACCCCTCCAGTGGGCCACCACTGACAGCCATCACTTGTGCTCTTCAGTACTATAAAGCAGGGGGAAGGTGGGCTCTGTGGCCCAAAGGCAGGTGTTGCTTCCCATGGGCATTCATCTGAATAGCTGTTGCTAGAAGTCAAGAGGATAGCATGTGTTGTGATCTAAGTGTCTCTTATTACAAAAACTCAGCAGTGTTTCCTGCTCATCCCCTTTGCCCCCATGTCCATGCCCACTCTACTGGTGAAGCGGGGATAACTCAGGTTGGCACCTCTCGGGATTTGACATGTGAACATTAATCCCATGGTTCAGGACTTCCTCAGCCACCAGCCTCTCCACCCATTCACACACAGTTTGCTGGTGGGAGCCACTACTCATGCACCCCAGACAGGAAAGGACAGTTGGAGGTGGGATATATGACAGTTTCAGATTATAATTGCTCTTCAAAGTGCTTATTTAACACTGCTAGCACACTTCAAAGAGAAGCAGTACCCTCCAACCACCCTCCTCCTTAGCATCTGACAGCTTTGCACTGTTATTTTCCCTGAAGTTTCGTTCCACAGATTTATAGATGTGTTGAGCATTTTAGCCCTCCTAGATTTTCAGGGTCTCCCAATCTTCAGCTATCAGCTGCCTGAAACATGGCCTGACCTGCTGGCTTGGGTTCTGTACCCTATTTTGATGGATCTGTTCAGCTTGTCTGTGATGACTTGGATACAGTGGTTCTTCCTGATATTATGAGCTGGCTGGTATGGGAGTGATGACCTGACAGCTGTGGGCACTGTGATCATGATGGAATAAACAAAGACTTTTCTGTTTTGGAGGCTGTCAAGCTGTCAATCCTCAGATGGGGAAAGGATTGCTCGCTGTTTCCTTTCCCTCCTCCTTAAATGAATACAATACTCCATTTTAAACATGCAAAACTCACCATCCCCTCCCTACAATTGAGCATCTGGGAACATAAAACAGACTGCCCTAGTAAATAAAAAGAAGCAGCTTGATTAGTTTTATGGCCGCAAAAGTGGGTTAATCGCTGAAAGTGCTTCTTATGTTGTCATGGCTCAGATAAATGGGTTTAGCACAGCAAGCAGCCAAAGGGCATACATTAGTGGCTCCTGCAGCAGGAGAGATGAGCATGCTCAGCGGATCACTCCTTGGAGGCACCAGCCTGCTGCCTCTGAAGTTGGTGGCAGACTCCCCACTGACTTCAGCAGAGCTGAGATTGTGCTGTAAATAAATATATCTGCTTCCAAAGGGTACAAGAGATAGATCAAACAAGAGTGAGCTTTTCTTGTATGTAGTAAGATCTTTTTCCTCTATTTCCTCCGCAGATTTCTAGGGCATTAAAGTTTCATTAAAAAGAAAATTACTTAAAAATTGCATTTGCCTAGAGCCTCTGACCATATGCAGCCATACTGCCATATAAGAAGCAAGCGTATTCTCAGCTCCTACTGGAAATAAAGCTATCTGTGCTTCAGCTGGGGTATGTATAGTACCTGGGTACAGTGATATCCACTCTGCCTCTACCTATGCTAGCTGTAGATTGAAAGCACCAGAAACTAGTGGCCAGCACCAGCTGGCTTTTTGCACCCTAGAGCCACAGATAATTTAAGGTAATTTTATTAGTCTGGCTGCAGGACTTAGACTGTGTTAAATGATGTGTAGATTTGTTCACACAGCAATTGCAGCAGGAAAAAGGTATGATAGCCTGGGAATGTGAAGAAGTCAAGGTGGGAAATGGAGGTCACCTCCTGGACAGGAGAGGAAAATGCACAAAGCTTTGGTGTAATCATGAAATTCTGGAACTGGGGGTGGTGGAGGGGTGGAGTTTTGAAATATAGAACATTATGTGGGCTCTTTTGATGCCCAGTCTATTGTTGGTATTAGGTAAAACTGTCATACAGTTTGGTAAGTTGGTAAATAGTTGGTAACTAAATATTTGGAATTATTGTACTCCATCAGCATATCACTACAAGCCCTTCAAAAGCAGATTTATTGGGTTTCAAGGAAATGCAAGTTAGTTGTCTATTTCTTGAGTGAATAACTGTACCAGCTCATCCAGAACAAACACTTGGATGGATGGATAGATATAGGATTTGATTCCTGTTGTTTCATGTGCAACAGAGACATTCAGTCCTACAAGCAGAGTCGCTGTTCATGTGTAATACAAACGCAGCTGAAACTCATTGCATTTTGGTGCTTATTGGTTTCAGTGCTGACTTCTGCCATGTCATGATAGTTATCCATTCATCTGACAAACTCTCCTGAAAAAAATAAAGATGCATGAAAGTATGAAGTTATGATCCTCATCTCTTGTCATTTCACCACCAGGTCAGCTCCCAGCAGCCCTTTTCCTATAGCACGTTGCTTCCATGGGACATTTCCAACCAAGCTACTGCTTAACCCTGGTGATCTCACCAGACCCACACAGGAGCCTGTTCCACAGCCACACCATCTTTCCCGTTGTCACAGAAAGCAATAAACAAAATCTCTGCTTTTGACTGACTGTAGCAAACAAGCAGTTTCATGCGCATGTGTGAGAGAAGCTATTTGGGGTGGTTTCTCACTTCAGCAAAAGCATTCACACTAGCTGCAACCCTCAGCTCTGCTCCTGAGCCCTTCCACAGCTCTTCCCCTGTCCCCTTCTTTTGCAGTACTGGTGCTGAGCAGGGAGATGCTGCCTGAATCTGCTGTCAGAGAAGCTCTCCAGGCTGGTGGGAAGTGACAGATGGTTGCTCTGAAGTATTTCCAAAAGAGGGAAAAAAACTAGAATCTCCTCACCCACCGCAAGTCCGTTGTTACTGCTGCATTGGTAAGGCAATGCACTTGAACCAGGGGAAGCAAATGAAGCAAAGAGAAGGGTTAGGTTCAAATAAATATTGAAGTCTCAAACCAGAGTTCCTGATGCGGAAGTTTGTGTAATCTAAGTTTCCTTTCTCTTCCCCAGTTGCTCAGTTGTTGCTCAGTTTATGAGGGGAGCAGACCCAAGAACTAAGAAGCAGAAAAGCCTTGGAAGTTTTTCTAGGAGTCAACATTTCTCTTTAGCCATGGTATTTGGATTTCTTATTTCTTCATTTACTATTTGGTTAAAATGAGGCAGCACATCCTAGCAGCCGGCACAGGAAATGGGGAGGCCTCATCTTTGTGCTTTGTGAGGGACAAAATATTTGTGCTGGGGTGGAGAGTCAGTTCCGGGGCTTTGAAATCCTCCAGTGCTGCTGCAATCCTGCCTACTGATGACCTGCATGAGATGGCCTGGATCTGGGCTACCATGACAGGTCAGGGTCGCATGTTGGCCCTCAGCAGATGATCCAGCTGCAGGCAGGTGGGAGTCCAGAGAGCATCTGTCAGAGCCATTGGCCTCTGCTGTAATAGTATTGCTGCTTTGTGGCGAGCATCCTTACCATGTCCACACTGCTGCTGCTTTCATCGTCTCCTCCATGCTCTTGCTTTCCAGTGTATTTATTCATTCCTCTTAATTTCCAGAACAAAATTATAATGAACATATTCCAAAGCTCACATTAAATCCCTTCCCATCCTCAAGGCTCCCCAGTTAACCCCTTCACTACCAGGATCTCTAGAGGACCATGAAGAAGGTACTTCAAAACCTACATATTCCTACTGAGTGCTTTGCCTTCCAGTATCTTTCAAGTAATTTGAAGCGGATATGGAGCTATTATAGCCCAAAAAAGTGATTGTTAGCAGGGCGATTTTTTTTTTTTTTTTTTTTTTTAAGGAGCAAATATAAAAACATCATGCTTTTCTAGCCCTGGGATATGCAGAGATGTCACAACTCTTAGTGAACAGTATTATGCTACAGACAAAAGCTATTTCAGCTTCTCTTTCTCATTTTTTAATCATATTAAATAGCATTCTCTCTCTCCTCGGGGTACATTCCAGCTAATTCATATCCCACTGTAAATCAAAAGCATTTCCATTAATCTCAGCAAAGACTGACTCAATGGAGAATAGGATTTCTGGCCAGGTAATCAGGGCATGAAAAATAGTATGATCATGAGGCTTCAAAATCTCTCTCCCGTGTTTTCACAATAACCTCTCTACAAAGGTGTTCAGCAGTAGCAGTCATTTTTTCTCCTACTTAGTTGCTGGTGCAGTGCTGTGTTTTTGACTTTCAGCCTGGGAACAGCGCTGATAACACCGATGTTTTTAGTTACTGCTCAGTAATTTTTAGCCTGACCAAGGACTTTCTGAGTCTCACGCTCTGCCAGGGAGGAGTGGAAGTCAGGAGGAAGCAGAAACAGGATACCTTACCCAAACTGACCAAAGAGGTATTCCATACCACAGCACAACATGCCCAGGACATAAAAGCTAGGGGCAGGGACCTGGAAGGGTTGGTTCACCGCTGGATCAGGCTGGGTATCGGTTGGTGGGTGGTGAGCAGTTGTATTCTCTTCCCTTTATTTCGCTTGTCATTATTACTGTTGGTGGTAGCAGCAGTGATTTGTGTTATACCTCAGTTACTGGACTGTTCTTATCTCAACCTGTGGGAGTTACATTCTTTCGATTCTCCTCCCCATCCCCATGGGAGTGGGAGAGGGGGAAAAAAGGGGGAAGTGAGTGAGTGAACTATGGCTGATTTACAGCTGGGCTTAAACCATGACAAAAGGTGATCAGGCATCAAGAGAACCTGCTTAATAATTAACTAAACCCAAGATCCCTCTCCTATGTAAAAGCTATGTTGATGCCCAAATTAAATAACCAAAAGCCACTCATATTTTCTACTTTGTTACCCTGATATTTGTGCTGATGGAAACATGGTCTACTTCAACATATATATACTGTACTCCTCATTGGCAGAGGTTTCATGGTGTCTTCTGATAATCAGCAATACAAAATATCAGACTGTTTAATTTTTAGCCACGTTTCCTTTTGAAAATAGGCTTATGCAACAGCATCGTCTGCCATCCACATCCTTCTCCTCCCAGCCCCATTACTGTCAGCTGCATCACCCAAATTTAAACTAGTTGAAAGGGGGAGGGAAATAGAGACCTGAGATGTATCGAGCGTCCACAGATTTTGTGAAAGGAGTGGAGAAGATAAATGCTGTTAAGGACAGGTTGCTGTACAGGGTGGGGAAAAGGGTAGGATGGAGATGACCCTTCCTAAACCTGGGGGAGCTAGCGGTGGAGCTCTGCCTGTACATGAACCCAAGAAAACAATATGTCCGTGGTTTCATCACTCAAGCTTTGACATCTCTGCGCATGGCTTTTTTCCCATCTTGTTTAACTTATTAGTAGAGAAGGCATTTATCCTAATGCAATCTGTAATCTCTATTATTTCCACAGGTTCACCAACTGGACTATTGGCAAGTGAATCTGTTTCTCTGGGTCTCTGTCCCCTCACTTTCTTCTTCCTTAAGAGCAGCAGTAACACCTCCCTTTCCTACCCCACACCTGTAAAAGCATAAACACAGTAAATATTGTGAGCAACCCTCATTTATCACCTCTCTTGCCTGCAATCCCAAATATATTTCTATGCTTACAGTGGAAATGTCCATATACTCTTTCACAACAAGTCCCCTCTTATAAGGTAAAGTATCTAATGGTGCTTGAAATAGCATGCACATCGCTGCACAGACCACATTGTCCAAGCAGGTACATGCGTATGCTATGGGCTTTTTGGACCTATCCTTTACAAAGCAAGTGCATTTTATATGATGGTTATACGTGTCAGAACTTCACACTTCCTCCTCTGACATTAGTTAGCTGGGGTTGGCAATTCACCGTTGCTTTGACATCTGGCAGTCCAATCAAAGCAGAATCTCACTTGCTGAAGCTGCAAGGCAAGCAAAAATGTGTTTCCTTACAGCTCTGTCGCCTCATCCTGTTTCACAGCAGAAAGGTCACAGCTGCCCCTGTGACAAGGCTCTTTGACTACTAAGGAGATGGTTCCACACCAGGATTGGTCCAGCAGCAAAGCCAGTGTAATAGGTTTGCCAGAGTTCAAGCCCCCACCTATGAGTGCTTCAGCCCTTTCAAGTATGCTTACTTAATTTTTCTGTGGTTACGCCCTCAAACTTGTCTGGGGACAGGTGAGCAGTTGACAGAGACTTTGTGGGTCAGGGTTAAAGGGAGAACAGCAATGGGAGACATTATTGTGGGGATCTGTTACAGACCGC
>JAOEHY010017658.1:0-17398 GCA_025447955.1 Psilopsiagon aurifrons
AATATATTTGAGGCATTCCTAATATGCCTGAGAGTCTTAAAAAACAAAACAAACATAAACTCTCTAAGTTATTAACTTAAGGATTCAATCGCAATAAGAGAAAGTGAAAAGCAATACCTCTTATAAAAAAGGAAGCAAATATTTCATCTATAAAACATTACGTAAGGTGAAACACAAATGGATGGTTGGTGAATAACAAAAATTAGTCTCTACTAAAAAAAATCCTGAAATTATAGAGTTAATTCCCCTTACACCTTTATAAGGCATTGATAAAAGCATGCCCCTTTCACCATGCAAATAATATAACTAAAAATAATCCTTTTCAAGCCCTTGGTTGTTGGTTTCCATAGAAGAAGAGAATTACATTTTTTTCATCTATATTTCATCTGGTGTGTCTGATGTTCACAAGACTCAATCTGATATTTAATTATGCTCATATAACCTGTATTATCCCCACACTGACTAGGTGAATCGCTTTTTTAATTGTAAAGGTGACAATGGAGCTTTTCACTCTCTTAAACTCTGAAGTACTCATTAAGGGCATAAGCTTTCTGAAGAAAACATTCTGCTCTTTATTATTGAAATTTATCTCAGAAACAGGTCAGGCTAAAGAGTAGAAAAGGAGAAGCAGGAAAATTTTAAATTTCATATTAATTTATACATGCACAACTTTAAGGGAAATCAAGCTATGGAACAAGCTTCTAGAAAGTTTATAGCTACTCAGAGTAGACTAGCAACCTGTGGAAAGGACATTAAACTCATTGGTTTGTTCTGATCTTATTTAGTCTCTTTCTTATGCATCAATTATAAAATCTGAAAGACAGATGACTAGTTAATTCAGCAATTATTAATACAACATGGATTTATTTCTTACTGTTACTGAGAGTATGAAGACACAGAAGACTAAGAGTATTGCTGATCGCAGGCATTGAACATAATACCCACTTTTTGGTTACGGCCTTCCTGCCCCTCCCAAAAACTCCAAACAAGAAAAATAAACCAGAACCAAAACAAAAACCAAACCAACCAAATAAACAAAAAGCCCACAATAAAAGAACCCTAAGCAAATAAACAAACAAAAATGCAGACAAAGCAAACAACAACCAAAACAAACAAAACCCCAGCACTTTGAGTAATTACCATAGCAAGTGATTCAATTCCCATCAGGGCTGTGCAATTTGCTAGTCAATATCTTTCCTTAATTTTTATCCATCCTGTCTTTCTTTGACTTTTGATGAGCTTTTTCATCCATTCTTCATGTAGTACCGCTACTTCTTCTCTTTAGGGACTGGGCTGGTTTTTTTTCGTAGATGGCACATGTATTCAGTTTATCATCCTGAACTCACACTTTTCTTTCTCATGTTGATATTAAGAACTGAGAAACCCCCTCCTGAACTGAAAAAATATCTAGAAGTTTCTCTAACTCTTCTGTTTCTAACCACTTGCTAATGATCCAAACTTAAACTTTTTGAGCAAAATGGGGTACTAATTATGTTTCTACTTGTTTCTGTGTTTATCTTAATTCTTGCCAATTACTAACTAGCTTGCCATTCCTTCTAGTAACCATATCAATGAGTAAGAAGTGTTTGTCATTTCTTTCCTTTTTTTGCTCAAAACTGAACCCGGATTCAGATGTTACTTTGTTTTCTCACGTGCTAGTAGAGGAGAGTCATAGGCAGCGGGCAGTGAGCAGTGTTCAACTCCTTCTCTCTGCTCTCTATACAGTTTTTGTAGTGAAACCTTTCTGTTTTCTACTGTAATTCCCTGACTCAGTGTAAGGATAGGCTGAACCCAGGACAGCTGACCTTGCAGGCTAGGTGTCTGTCTGTTCTGAGTCTTTTTATTCACTGTTTACATTGGTGAAGAAGCTGTGGTTGTACCACAGTTCTGCTCTACCAGTTACGTGGTCTCAGTGTTCCCTGACCAACACCAGAACTGAACATCCTGTTCACGTGGTGTGACAGTTCGCTCCAGACAAGTAAGGTTTTGATCCACAGAATTGTAGTGTTTCCGTTTCTATTTGTTCCAGTTATACAAATAGTTCTGACCAGCCACAGAGTTTTCAGTCAACCCATGGGAAGAGTGCAATTAAATTACTTTGGTTTTACTGTTGCTACCACTATGAATAGACTATAAAACAAACTCATCTCGTGGAGTTCAAATTCTGCACAGTCCTTCCTCTCACTCACTTTTTCTCAGCATAATGCAGTACCTTTGCATGCTTGTCAAATTTTGTGAAAATCAAATTCAAGTGCAGAGGGACGTGGGGGCAAAGTGCTTACAGGAACTATAGTAAGGCCCTCTTATACCCCAAAAATGTCCTTTTAAGGCAGGTGGAGATAATTGGGAAAGCAGGTTGTGATACAGACTTCTTTAATGGCTTTTTTTTCACAGCTACAAAAGTATAATAGCTAAATCTTATTTAAATTCTGTATCTACACCTTGAATTTTTGTTCTTTGCAAAATCCATTGTAAACCTCATTATTACAACTGTTAAAATATTGCTTTTAAAATTTTCATACTAGTCTGTCAACCAGCATGCTAATTTTTATCTTAACACTACATTCTTCAAGTAACTGCTGCTTTGCTTTGAAATATCGCATACCTCTGACAGAGAAAAAATAGAGTGCTATAAGATACTGTGCCACTTAATCAGAAGTGATAAAACCTGTATAATGTAATGACATTATATCTAAACCACTTTTTTTTTTTTTGGTGAATCATGAATTGATATTTCTCCACAGTTGTCTCTTTTTTAGACTGAGGAAGTGACTTACTGAGAAAAACATCCTTTGCTTCAGTAGAGTTTCATCCTGTGGCAGATTAGCTTTGGCTGCTAGCCAAACTCTCACCAAGAAACCACTCACGTCCCCTGCTTGGTGAGACAGAAGGACAAAATAAGAAAAAAAAGAATGTGAATGTTTGTGGGTCTTGATAAATACAGGGAAATTTCTTACCAGTTTTTGTTGTGGGCAATCCAGTCATGACCTTGGGAAAATTTACTTCATTTTTGGTTTTTTGTTCATGTAGAGCCACCTAAGTGAATACAAAATTGGTAGAGAAAAAAAGCCATAGATGTCTGGAGAGCCAATAAGACTTAAATTAGAAGCCCCATCCATCTGACTACTGCACAAGAAACTTAAGCACCTCAAGGAGGTATCATTACACTAGCCTAGATATAGTCTGCCTATTCCCTGAAAGTGCAGGGAAATATAAATGTCCTTCACTGACTTCAGATAGGTGTTTTCTGAGGTAACTGGGGCTAAGTTCTTCATGGCACAGTGGCCAGAGCACACAAAAGAAATGAAGCACATCAAGGACTTTTAGCCACACTGTTTCCAGCACTCCCTGACTTGAACTCTTGGCTTTTCATAACCTTCTTGTGCATACTAGCTGTAAATCCTGTCCTTATGAAGATGAATCTCTGGGTAAGAAGGAAAATAAGACAGCAAAGGAAATTATATGAATATAGCAATTCAGGTCCTTGTTGGAAGGAAAATATGCATTTTAAATACATTTACATTACTGTATGAAGTATTTCCACAAGCATAAAGGCTGGTAGAAAGAGCATCCTTCTTACAATAACAGGCTGATCAGGCTGGGACTATTCAACCTGGAGAGAAAACCTGGGGATTATCCTATCCATGTATGTAAATACCTAATGAAGTGTAGAAAAGAAATGGCAGCCAGGCTCTTTTCAGTTTTTCCCATTGATGGAACAAGAGGCATTGGGAATAAATTCAAAAGCAGGAGGCTCCCTCCAAACACAGGAAAACACTTTACTTACCTCTTGTTGTTGATATACTTTAAAAAGCCCTTCTTATCTGGCGCAACACTGGCTAGTTTCAGCTCTAGCCAAACTCTACTTTTTTGAGTCTTCTTGTATAAGTGATCCACAGCTCTGTAATCTTCCTGCAAAACCTGATCTTGCTACCAGAGATCACACAATTTCTTTTTTCCCCCAAGCTTCATGGAGGCTTCGCTGTTCAGCCAAGCTGGTCTTCTGTCCTGCTTGCTTGACAATACAGTGGAATTGCCTGCTCCTGTGCTTCTAAAAGGTCATTCTTAAAGACCAACCAGCACTTGTGGACTCCTAAGCCCTCTTAAGTATGTTCCCAATGTATTTAGTGTGCCCAAGTATTCTCACTGAATAGCATAAAGTTTGCTCTCCTGAAGTCCAGGGTAGCAACTCTTAACGTCCTTTTTTCTCTTTACATTGAAAATTTTAAACTCAAGCATTTCATGATTACTGTGGCCAAGACAGGCGCCTACCACCACATTCCCATGGGTTCTTCTCTACAAATGGCAAGTCCAGGAGGGCATCATTTTAATTGGCTCATTGAGTACTTGTGACAAGAATTTATCTCCCACAAACTTCAAGAATTTCTCAGACCTGCTCTTCACAGTGGTAAGATATTCCCAGTTGATGTCTGGGAAGCCAAAATCTTCCACAAGGACAAGGGCTACTGATCCAGAGATTTCTCCTAATTACCTATAGAATAACTTATAAGTGCTTATATTGTGCCTGGGCAATTGGTAGTAGGCACCCTCTACAACATCTCCTTTGTTTTATGTCCCCCTAATACTCACCCACAGGCTCTCAACCACATCATCACTAACTGTAAGGTCTGTGCAATGAAACCGCTTCCTTACATATAGTGTGACACCTCCACCTTGCCTGCCCTACCTATCCCTTCTAAACAGCCTATAGCCAGCACTCCAGTCATGGGACTCATTCCACTAAGTCTCACTTCTACCAATGATATTGTAGCTCTGGAAGCTGACCAACATTTCAAGTTCATCCTGTTTCTCATACTGGGTGTGCTGGTGCGCAAGCATTTGAGATATTCTCCTAAGCCTTCTATGTTCCCTGGTGCATTGAAAATGTTCTCACTGGCATTGTCACCCCTAGTCAATGCCATGCCAATCCTTGCCTGCAATCCTGTTAGTGTTCCCTTCCTCCATCTATTCTTACTTAAAGCCCAGATTCTAATTAGGTGAGAAAGGACACCTTGAAATCATCTAATTCAACTTCGTTGCTCAAGTTGGGTCATATGCAGTAGGTTACTGGGACTAAGTCCAGCTGGGCTTTTGAACACCCCACAGATGGAAACTGCTAAGCCTCTCTGGGCAACCTGTTTCAATGTCTACCCTTAAAGATAGATTGGAGCACTGAGCAATGATTAACAGGATGAAGTCACACACTACGAGCACACGTCTTTAATTTTTACCCTATCCAGTGTGTGCCACTGGTAGTTTCTCCTCGCAGATCTTGCTCACAGATGTCTATAGCTGTTAAATCTTCCTGTTTTCAGTTGTAGTGCTGGAGGGTGGAAGCTGGAGTCCTGGTGGGTCCCTGGGTCACCAGGGTTCAGGAGGCCTCATTGTCTGTGATGTCCACTACAGAAGCATGGTTCTGAAGCACCCACCTCTCTCCACCTCAGCAACACTGATACTGTGCAGCATGCTGCTTCCTGCAACTCAGCCACTTAGCCATGGATCATCAACTTGTGGACACCTTATACTTACCTTTTCTCTGGGAGAAGGGCTTAAGTACTCATTACAACCAACTACCTATATGAATTCTCCTTCCTCACCATTTCTATCTGGGTGGAAGCATCAGATATCGCAATGTTTCTCTGTAGAAACACTGGGCTTGACTCTCAGGTGAGCATCCACCATTATGGCAGAGACTTAGAGCCCTTCCTTAGGCTGTGGGCCTACAAGCAGTGCAGCCTTCCCTGCACACCCTCCTGTGTGAACTGCCATGCAAACCGCCAGTGAACTGGATTTGTGCTGAAAAAAGTGTTGATGATTAAGAGAAGTTTTCATTATTACTGAGTAGTGCTTACACAGGATCAAGGCCTTTTCTGCTCTTTACCCCACCAGAGAGTAGGCAAGGGAGCACACAAGGGGATGGGAGGGGACACAGACGGACAGCTGAACCCAACTGACCCAAGGGATATTCCATAACATATGCCATTATTTGAAGCAAGGAGGCACAAAATCACAAAATGAGATATAAAACTTTGCAAATAAGTAGAATAAGTTCTAAGTAACAGTAATTTTGATGTCTTTGTAACAGTAGCAATGGAAAATAAACGAGGTGCATGTTTCACAGAAAAAAAAAAATAGTAGTTTGTGGCTAGAGAACATACTGAGAATTCTTGTATAAGATAAATCATTGTAGTTGGTGTAGTTTTAGGTCCTTATGACCTCAGTACAAAATAAGTGTAAGAAAAACAGGATATCAAAACAGGACATGGAGATGGCGAGTATCTGGGACTAGCAGGTGTCCAGGATAGGCTGCAGCTAAACTAACTGATAAGTAGAAGGACAGGATGATTGCTATGTCTGCAGTGTTACCAAACCAATTAAGCTGGCATAAGCATCTACTGCGCGTGCTTCAAAGGCTGCTAGAAGTGATGAAGATTGTTGGGAGAAGTAAACGACCCTCAGAGACCACCACCAGTAAGTTTCCAGAGAAACTTTATGGAAAATTATGTAATTCATACGTAGCCTCATGAATATGCATGTATGCCTAGTGACTATATAAGGACTTCTTGTGTAGCAATACCAGGACACACGGTAGGTGGAGCTATCCCCCGTGTCTGTTCCTGGAGTTTTCCCCGAGTCGGTGCTGACCATATGAAGCCGGAGGGAAGAAGAAGGAAGGGGTGGCGGGGGCGTTTGGAGTTATGGTATTTATTTTCCCAAGTACCTATTAAACATGATGTGTTTCTACGGAATGCTGAACACCCACCTGCCAATGGGATCAGTGAAAGAATTCCTTGGTTTGCTTTGCTTGTGTGTGCAACTTTTTTTACCTTTTACCTGTATTTTTCTCAACCCACAGGTCTTCCCAATTTTACTCTTCCAATTCTCCCCCCACCCCACCATAGGGAAAATGAGTGAGTGGTCGAGTGGTGCTCAATTGCTGGATGGAGTAGCACCACAACAATAACAACAAAATAATTATATACAAATGATATGTAAATATACCACGTGTTGCAGAAATCCTGTAAGAGCTAAATTTAATAGAGGTCTTATAGAAATCTCTGAAGATTTTAAAACAGGCATTGCATACTTACAGATAAACACATAATTTCTAAAACTATTGCAGAAGCTGTTCTGAGATTTACCACTGTAAATGACTGACTGTGAACCTGTTTAAAACTTTTGCATTTATATACAGTGGATGACTTGTATACTGTGGTTAATCCTAGAAACAGAATTTTCTATTGAAGTAAAGGACAATGATAGAGAAGTTGCTGTTGAATTAAAATATACCAATACTTTCTAAGGGATAATTGCATCTTCTAACAAAGTACAAATACAAAACACTGAATGCTGTGGATAAAATATGAACAAAAGGAGCATCTAGGGCAAATTATACTTCTTAAAAAAGAAAAAAGATTAAAGGTTATGTATGGAAAACTTTTGGGGCACATATACAGTATTTGGGAATTACTGAGATGTAGTTCATGTTTTTTGTCTTGTTTCTGATAATTGTCTCGTATCTTATTCTTGAGGTAGTGATGGATAAAACTCCAGTTGTATGAAATGCCAAACTTTTGAATAAGAACTGGACCATGGCAGTAGCATTTCTTCAATAGATGACAGTATTTTAAGCTAGGCACTCTGTGCAAGCAGCTAAGAAAAAGATGACAGCTGTGACCATTCACCTTGTTTCCTCCTTCTCAAACACCTCAAACATCCACATTCTAAAAAAAAGAAGCAGTTCCAGAAACTTGGACCAACCAGAAAGTCCTGGACTTTCTTACTAAATGCTTTAATTTAAAATATAATTATATTATTTATTCATCCTGTTAATTAAGTTTCCTCATATTTCTGGCTACGAAAATAACTTCACTAGGAAGCTGAACCAATGTTCTTCCCCACAATACTCCAGCATGGAATCTAGGCAGGCTGCCAAGGTATGGCTTTAAATGTTTTTGCAAAAGACTTAAAATTGTTGCCTATATCTAAACCAAATCTTATTGCCAAATGTCTGTTCAGGCTATTTCACTACTACGGACAGAATTGCTTGCACTTCCAATTACAAGCAAGTATTAAGGTTTCCTGGGAAGGGGCGTCCAAGAGGCTGACTTCCTTCACTTACTCCACAGAGAAATTCAGGTGTCTATCCACCCAAGCTACCTTCCAACGAAGTTCCAGATGGCAGACAGATATCCATTTCCCCAAAAGAGTTATTTGTAATCAGGGAAGGTCATCTAATATTAAATTCTTAGAAAAAACTGAAAGCTCTTTATCAAGTTAGTTACATACAGAGTAATGCTTTTCTGGAAAGTGATCAACATAGATTGACACTTGGACTTCAAATGTTTTGCCAATGCCTTCCCTGCCTCTTCTAGAAGATACAAAGGCACACTGAATTTATGATACTGACTTAACAAAAATTTAGGAAAGAATCTAATCAAAGCCACAGACTATTTTTAAGTAGACATTCTAAGAATTGTTATTGATTATCAGTTCCACCAGAAGCAAAACAGAAAAGCACAACCATAAAAATGAAAGCTTCTATGCTCACCAAAAAATTTGTCGAAGGACATTATTTTTATATTATGTATTGGAAATTCAGACACATGTAAAATTATTGGAAAGATGATTTTTCTTAACAGACACATATGTTCGTTACATAGCATTAATGAACTTAACATCCTTAAGACAATTAATGAGTAACAGAAATAAATATCCATAAGAACTTTGCAAACAAAGGAAAAATTGCATCGCTTTGCCCTTAATGTGCTTAACTCCTGAAGCATGACTTAGTCATCCTCATATAAACCAAAATACTGCAGTGGGCCAATGTGCAGTCACAGAATAAAAAGTTAAAGATTTAGAAACTAAAAATGAGAACTCATTTTTATTCACAAAAATATGTCACAACATTTTCTGGTTTGACTGTGTGCAAATTTAAGATGGGTGTTATGGAATTATAAATATGTCTTTATTTACTCCCTAGGTGATGAAAGTTCCAAATTATTCCAACCCTAAAAACCTCCACAGTATTTTCCTTCTTCATGTCAGCTTTTAAGAGAAATAGGCAAACTGTTTAAAATTACATAAGATTCCTATTTATTTTCAAAGTATAATCTGTTCTTCATTCATTTTTCCATCTTGACTTTAATTCTTAAACAAAGATTACATTACAAAGCCAAGAGTATTTTTACAATTTTTCTTTAAGGTGTTTGTTTCGGTTTGATCTTAAATGTTGTATAACTTCATTAAATGATTCATGAAGTAGCTATAAATAAAATAAATATTTAAAATCTGAAAAGAGACTGCTCCTAAATTTACATTTGCAATTGCATCTGTTCACTTTACAAAATGTAGATACCTGAGAGTACTTTGGCATCAAGAAAATTATGTGTCCTGGGTTCATCTGTAACAGTTATTTTTCTCCTTCTTAGTACCTGGTGCAGTGCTGTGTTTTCGACTTTATTCTGAGGCCAATGCTGATAACACACCAATGTTTTAGTTGTTGCTAAGTAGTGCTTAACCTGATCAAGGTCTTTTGTCTCTCATGCTCTCCAGTGAGAAGGAGCACGAGAAGCCAGGAGGGTATCAGAGACAGGACACCTTACCTAAACTAGCCAAAGCAGTATTCCATATCACAGTAAGTCATGCCCAGTATATAAACTGGAGGGTGTCACATGGAAGGCCCAGATTGCTGCTTGGGTCCAGCTGGGTATTCATCAGGAGGTGGTGAGCAGTTATATTATGTGCCAGTTTTATTGTTGGGTTTTTTTTTTCCCTTCCTTTTTTAGTTTTATATTCTGTCCCCTTGTTATTTTCCTTATTGTGATTATTAGTTGTAGTAGTAGTAGTTTTGCTATACTTTGTTATACTTCAGTTATTGGACTGGTTTTATCTCAGTCCATGGGATTTACATTCTCTTTCCCATCCCTCTGGGAGCAGGAGGAACAAATTGAGGAGTAAGCAAGCAACTGCATAGTTCTAAGGTACTGGCTGGGCATAAGCCATGACACCATGCTAATCAAAGATGCACTAAATTGTTGGTGAAGGGATAGAAATAGTTAATGAAATGGATTCAGGTGTTATCGCCCTGGTCTGGCTTAGGCCCTGGGAAGAGTGAAGAAAACACCAGGTGCTATTGCCCTGATCTGGCCTAATCGTGGAGAACTGTAAGGACAACAATGAAGGATAAAGATCTTCGGCAAAACAAAGCAGTTTGCAAGATAAAGCAGGATGTACATCTCAAAGACAGACCAAATGATGTAAATAATTGTAACCCTTAGTGGTTCTGCTCAATCGGGATGATAAGGAATTAAGAGAATGGAAAGTTATTGCTTAGCACTTAGTAGACTATAAAAGGGATGCAAGACACGAAATAAACAATTTTGTTTATAACCAGAAAAGGGCCCGTGCCTTACTCTCCACATTAAATATGTGCCTTCTCTGTAGCAACATATTTACTCAGAAAAGTAATCTTCACTGTCACATGAGAATGCAGGCATCACATCTTTCCAGTTTAAGATCTGTGGGAAAACTTTCTCTCAGAAATGTTCCTTAAAGAATCATCTCAACCTGCACAGTGGGGAGAAGCCCCATAAATGTAAGTACTGTGACACAGGTTTTGTGCATAAACTCACTTTTGATGAAGCATCTTAAACAGCTACACAGCAAAAATAGGTTTGACAATACTAATTCTATGATTTATTTACATAAATACTCCTCTCATACCCCCAAGAATACAAAGATTAATGGAAGAAAGGCAGTATGAATGGAAGTAATTAGAGAAATAAAATACATGAGGGATCTTGCATTAGTCTTTATTGAAATCAAAACTCATGATGGTAATTCATTTGATAACTGGATCAAAGTGAACATTCCTTACACTAAATTCTGGCTTAAATCCAGAGGTATTTCTGTGCCATAGAATGAGTCAGAAGCCAAGGACTGAGAGGTACTTCTCTTTGTATCAGTCTTGCAAACCTGAACATTAAAATAGATTGAGCAAACAATTTGGAATATTGAATAAATTATACATTTTTTACTAGAAACTACATACGGTGAAACAGATACTTGTTCAAATGGTACTTGCTTGTTCCCTTCAGAGTATAATTGCAAGATTAATTCTATTCATTTGCTTCAGAAATTCAGCAGTGAGTCATCTTCCATTGTCTGGTCTGCGTTACTTATGATTCCTCTCTATCATATAGCATGACTTGATTGCTAGAATCTTTGAAAGAGAAAAATATCTGCATCTTTTATTCAGCATATAAAACATATTGAGAAAAGTAATTGCTTCATCCAGAAAGCTAGTAGTTCTTTAATAGCACTATTCTAAATTCACAAGAGACCAAGTGAATGTCAAAAACTTCACTTTATTGTCAAATTCAGTTTCCTCATCACTTCCTAAGATCCTAGGAAAATGTCAAGTAAATCCAACACAATTAGAGGTATCCTTGTCTTAAAGGCCATGCTATTCTCCCTGAAGAAGTTATTAAAAGAACACTTTAGAGGCAGTTTTTTCAGTACCCGTGGAGAATTGATAGCTTGTACTTCACATGTTCTTAAACTAAAGAAAAAAAGAAGAAAGCAGAAAGAAAAAAGAGACAATTACTCTTGGCGATGAGAATCTGGAGGCTGATGCCAGCAGCATACAACATGATGTGTATTCAGCAGCAGAAGCATGCTGCTTTCATCTCAAACACATATTGAAGTAAATTATTTGCAGCTAGCACACTAAACCATCAATGACAAAGATGCCCTCAATTCAACTTCTTAAGTATGTTTTTAAAATAGAAAAAAAAGAGGAATTATGTTTTTATTCAATCTCCTTTTTAAAAAGGTACTAATACACATCTTATATTTATACTTTTTAATTATTGTAATGCCAAAATACATATTAGATAAACCATAAATTATTCCCCTGAAGAATTTTGTGGTTTATGCTGAGATTTAGGCCATGATATGCTTTGACATTGCAGCAAGAATTATTTTTCACTTGAGATTCAGGTGTCACAAACTTTTTAATTAATATACTTTCTTTAAAAGGAGTTAGGCTTGTTAGATGATATTCAAAATACATTATTGGTCATAACAATGTTCTCAAGAAATAAGGTATAATTTAAGATCTGATATTTCCAGGGAAAAATGGAGAAAACCCAAGATAAATCAAACCAAATGAAACCAAACCAATACCTAAATCCCATCAAAATCAGATGCTTCCTCTACCCTGTTTATAGCATTATGAGAGTATTTTACAGGCCAAAAGTATCTTAGTAACATATGGGCTGCTTTTACTTCTAGGGAAAAGAACTGCTAAATTGTTTTAACTAGCAATAAGATTATTATTTTTTAAATCTATAACTGAAAACTGCTTCAATTCTGTATAAACTTACTTATATACTGTTCTTGTGAACAGACCTGTTTGACTCAGGTGGACTATACACATACCATAAGTAAAAGGAGTAAGAGGTTCTTTGATCTGCATTTTATTAATTAGAAGAGGTAAATTCTAGAAATCCTATATTAGTAATGGAAGTCATATGATTTTAGCATATGAGAAGTCTGTTATGAATATCTCGACATAAAATACATTGTCTGAGGGTACCAAATAATACCTTAGTACCTTGAATAAAGACCATAGGCTGAATTATGGAATTGTAAAGCAAAACTACACTGGACAGAATTTTAAGTATGCTATAAAATACCTTATATCTTTTTTAATTTCTCCATTTTGTCTGGTTTTATTTCAGGACCAAAGAAAACTCCATAAAATAGACAACAAACTTACTGAGATTTTATTTAGATAAACTAATATACGTCAATGTAAATGACCATAGAATAAGCTGGAAGTGTTGTGCTAGTACTGTTAATTTCTATAATATATGCCACATGAGAAGACTCCTAACCTTTCTTTTTCTTTAAACCTGTTTTTTTTTTTTCACAGAATCTTCCTAAACTATGTCTAAGAAGAAAAACATCAGCTTTATTGTAGCTCACAGATCTTGCCTCTCCCAAAATGTTTAATCATCTTTGAGCACTCTTCTGTGACTAATTTATTTGACATAAAGCTGATCACTGTTAGTTCCTCAACACAGAAAAGTAATGGATAACATCAGATGAGCAATTCAAGCTTTTCACTGGAATTCACACTAAAGCTTCAAACCCCCACAAATCAAATGCAAGTACATGTACATGAGCATATGTGCAGTCATATGTTTTTGTTCCCATACAGTTAATTAAAGAACTGATCGCTGCTCAGGTTGGGCTGGATATAGGTCAGCGAGTGATGAGCACAACTGTGTTGTGCATCACTTGTTTATTCTTCGTTCTTTCCCCTTTTAGTTTTATATACTCTCTCCTTGTTATTTGCCATATCATCATTCTTAATTATCATTAAATAATATTTACCAGCACTGGCAATCTTCAAAGGAGTACACAATCTCATAAGATCAAGATCTTATCTACGTGTACGATAATTTTTCCAGGAAAGATCAAAAAAGGTGAATTGTTAGTTAACTTATTTAAGCCCTTTCACTTAAAAAAGGTATATTTAGAGTATTCTCTCTTTTCTTGCCAGTGTCTAGACTCCTAATTATCCCCTTTTCTTTCTTTGCCCTCTCTCCTTGTTATTTTTGTATTTTACATTTAAGAACTCTTTTTCTAGCAAGTCAAATTGCAGTAATAGACATGTCAGATCAATAGTTCACTGCTGAAAACAATTTCCCAGTAGTTTCATTTTGGCTTTTTCCCATGGCTGTGGACAAGCTAACCCCATCATTTTTTTTTTTTTTTTTAATAAAGAAGTGTTTGTTTTGTACTTGCAACTGATATTTTTTGCACTTGTTTTCCTAAAGCGAAAACTGTGGTCACCTGCAAGGGCATTACATTATATTTAAATTAACTTCAAGCCTGTGGGTTTTTTTGTTGGTTGCTTTTTTGTTTTGCCTTAGCATGGACTTGCACTCAAGGAAAGAGAGGCTCTTTAGTTCCAGTGTTCAGTTGGAACTTGTATGTCTATTGAACATGAATCTCTTACAGATTAGTGACAGCTTTTTAAATTTTAAATTTATTCCCATAAGTAAAGAACACATGTCTCTCTTTAATTCAATCTGATACTGAAATCTAATCTTGAAATGGACATCAGATCCCTACTCATGTAAGAAATCAAAGATATTCTCAGAAAGGAACTGAACACAAAATATTTTCATGGAGGCCATGTTTAGGATCAAGATTATGATCTAGAACTCATTAACATAACATACTAATGATGAGCAATCTGCCAGAAACGAAAACAATTAATTTCAAGTAAAGGCAACAAATTCAAGGTAATTAAAAAGAAGGTTAAAATCTAATCTGAAAGTAAGAAAAAAGTTTCCCTTAACATCCATGGAAAACAAAGAAAGTGGAAGATTTTGTCAATCATGTTGATTTTATGTGATCTTGAAGTGGACACACCTCTGCAGCAGAGATGTTTCACCTTCCTGCTGTGTGGGACAAGTATGTCATGCCATCCATCAAAAGGCCAGCCACAATTATGTCTGAAATTTTAGAGTATTTTCTGAGTATATGCTGGGAGCTAGCAATTGGCTAGTTTGTCTGGTGGCAAATAAATTGGATCAAATCCTGTGGGAATATGTATGCCATAGTCAGTCATACTATAATGGAAATTATTGAGCTATCCTTTAGCTAGCAGCTCCATTAGGACAACATTGTACATCACCGTGTACAGATATTAATAATTGGTTCCCAGAAGCCAAATGACAGGCACAATTTTCCTCCAAAGGCCTAAAAAGACATCTAACCACTTTTATTGTTTTGTTTGGGGCTTTTTTTAATTTTTATTTTAAATATTTATTTTGGCACTTAATGGCATTTATTTTAGGTACTTTGTGCAGCTCTGATACTTTGGGTGCTGCTTCAAGCCTGGTAGGGGATAACTTTGATCCAATATTGGTAATAGTGGTCTCATAATAACTTAAAACTTATAGTGGAATTGGAGTCACATTATTGCCGTAGTTGTTGCGTTATCTTTCGTGTGGATATTGAAGGTTCACAACTAAGCCTTAGTATGCATATTCCTTTAATGATCACAGACTAGGAAAAGTAATCCTTCATTCATAAAATATACACCAGACTTGACCATTTCTCTAATGGTAACTCATTTACCTACTTGAGGAGATCTTGAGTTTAAATTCCAAACTATAAGAAATTAAAATTACAGGCAGTTCTATTAGAGAAACTGTGACATAATTCATAAATTGAGCCCAGGATTATTTGTGGAATGAACTCAAAGTAATGCAATGGGTACTAAAAACCTCTCTATCTCATTGTGTCAGTTTTAGAAGAAACCTCTGACATTCTGTCCTTGTTTTGGCTGTGATAGAGTTAATTTTCTTCCTAGTAGTTGGTACAGTGCAGTGGTTTGGCTTTAGCCTGAGAACAATGCTGATAACACACAGGATGTTTTAGTTGCTAAGTAGCACTTACCCTGATCAAGGAAGTTTTAGTCTCTCAGGCTCTGCCAGTGAGTAGGGGCACAAGAAGCTGGGGAGGATCAGAGACAGGACACCTGACCCTTAAATTGTGGGTTTAAACTAATAATAGTGTGTGTATCTTTGACATAGTGGAGTAGACCAAACTGTTCCAACTTACTAACACATAGAGAGAAAGGAATAATTGCCTGATGGGGGAAGGAACATCACAGGACTGATAACAACTAAGGAGACAGCAAATAAGGCCAAGGATGCCTTCAAGATAGCCGAATGGCTCCCAAAGTGGAGTGAGAAGTGGAACAGAACACAAGCAAGGGTATACCAACTTCTAACTCAACATTAGGACCTTGTGAGTGTACACCGGCACTGAGGGCATTCAGTAAACACAGTGAAGAAGATTACCAAAGACTGTGGTTCAGCAAGAAAATGCATGCATAATTAGAATGCAAATATTCTAATAGGTTCCTGGAAAAGTTACGAATATGCATGAGTATGCCAAATATATAGCTGCTATTGGCAAGTTACAGGTGTGCTCACCTTTGTGAAACTATTTGTGTGTGCGCCCAGCAATGCAACAAAAAGTGCCTGCTTTCTAAATCTCCAAATTGAGTCTTAGAGAATTTCTCCAACCACAACACGTCATACACAGTATATAAAGTGGGAAGAGTTGCTGCTCAGGTTGGGCCAGGTATTGGTCAGCAAGTGGTGAGTAATTGCATTGTGCACCACTTGCATTTATTGTTTGTTTTTTCATTTCCTTTTTTAGTTTTGTATTCTCTCTCCTTGTTATTTCCCTTATCATCAATATTATTATTATTATCACTAGTATTATTATTAAACTGTACTTTTAGCTATTAAACTGTTCTTATCTCAACCCATGGGGCTTGAATTCCTTTGGTTCATTTCCCCATCCTACAAAGGGAGGGGAAAAAAGGGAGGGAATGACCTAGTGGCTGTGTGATACTGAGTTTACAGCTGGGCTTACACTCCAACACATTCACTCTTCTGAAGAGGGTGGCTCCAAATTGAAAAAAAAGCCATGATACTGTAGGGCTTCAGGGGACAAGGGGGATGTTGGGCTTTTGTTTTAAAAGACAGCTATTTAATTTAATAACTATAAAATATTTAGGTCTTGGTCTAAGATCTCTTCGTCATGGTCAGATAGCAATAAGCTGACAAAATGATCCTGATATGCTTCAAAGACCTGTGTTGACTTTACTCAGTCCAGCACTCTTTTTCTTATCCAGTTATTAAGGAACTGGACTTCAGTTTGTACTTTGAAATATAGAAATGGAAACTTGTTTGATCTTTCTTCTGTGTTTCAGTCATCATAGGGAAGAAATTTAGGTCAGAAACAGATCATGTAACTGTAATTTCGCACATTTCAAATGTCACATGTCTACAAAAACAATAGCTAATAATAAATCTTCAAAACATATCCAATGTAATAACAGAACTTGTGACTAAATGCACTCTATCTTGCACCTAAATTTAACAGGATACATACTGTTGATTATCACGGACTACATAAAACAAACTAAAAATCTACTGTGGGTGTAGTCAAAAAAGCACAAGTTGTGCTAACAAATACAGTTTCCATCTCACTTGGAATCCATGGAAATTACATATGTCCTTAGCACACTGACCACACTAAGATCTGGTGCTGTATTCTCTTTTTGGGAGTGATGTTTGGTTTTTATTTAATGTTGTTCTGCTGAGTGTCTTGGTGTCATGGGTTCAGCAGTAGCAGTCATTTTTCTCCTTCTTAGTAGTTGGTGCAGGGCTGTGGTTTTGCTTGCGGCCTGAGAACAGCTCTGATAACACCAATGCTTTTAGTTACTGCTTAGTACATTTTGGTCTGGCCAAGGACTTTCTGAGCCTCATGCTCTGCCAGGGAGGAGGGGGAG
>JAOEHY010017661.1:0-11768 GCA_025447955.1 Psilopsiagon aurifrons
GAAGCAGAGACAGGGCACCTGACCCAAACTGACCAAAGAGGTATTCCATACCACAGCACATCATGCCCACTATATAAGCTGGGGGCAGTTACCCAGAAGGGTTACTCAGTGGGGCTGGGTGTCGGTCGGCAGGTGGTGAGCGGTTGTATTCTCTTCCCTTGTTATTTGCCTTATCATTGTTATTATTATTGGTGATATCAGCAGTGGTGTGTGTTATACTTCAGTTACTGGACTGTTCTTATCTCAACCCGTGGGAGTTACAGTCTTTCAGGTCTCCTTCCCATCCCTCTGGGAGCTGGGGTAGAGGGGGGGGAGTGAGCAAGCAGCTGCGTGGCTGAATGGGTTTAAACCTCAACAGTGACAACATAAAGATACAAGCTTAGTGATCAGTGCCTATGATCAGAGCTGAACAAACTGCTTCAATTCAGCCTTCTTTTAATCTTTTGTTTCCTATGCAGTGATTAATGAACATTGTAGAGCCTGCTTTTATGGCTAAGCGAAGTATTAGTCTTTTTCGATTCTCAGGATAAAACCTATTCTTTTTTCTATGGCCCACATATTTGGTATTACAGAGGGTGGGAAAGGCACATCTTTTGTTTGTTTGGGAAATCACACCTGAGTGAGGGGCTGGAGCAAGCAAATGTCCAAGCAAATAGTCAATGTGTTTCCATAATTACTAAAACAGCTGTTTGGTGATCTTGCAGAGATGTTCATAGGATTGATTATTATTGTTAAGTGTGGGATTTATCTACCTAAATGTCACTATATATAGCTGAGATCAGCTTCAGCTCCTGTTAAATTAAAGGGAAACCTATGTGATGGTAGTTGAGGGAGTATCCTAAAAAGCCTGTATTTACACTTTAAGTGCACCTAATCCCCACATGCCCCACACAGAACCCCTCCCTTTTTTTCTCACACATAATTGAATTACAAACTCCAGCACTTTTATTAAATCAATGTCCAGTCTCTTCTCTAAAAATAGACAATATATTCTATTAGAAAAAGAGAGAGGAGCTAGGCTTGAATTAGAGGTCATAGATTTAGAGTTCATTTGATATTTGGCAGTTGACTCCGATGTGATTGGCAAGGAGATTTTGAAAAGGCTGTAACTCTACACTGGAAATAAGTGTAAAAGACTTATGTCAGTGGGAAAACAGCTTTGAATCTATAATGCATGTCCTGAGACAGAATTACTCATAAAAGAGCATGTGTTTAATGTGTCATAAAAATATTTAAGCCCCAGGTGTCTTTGTATAAATATTTCATTTTTAACTTGGATTCTGGAGTGGCTAAAAGTGAACTCAGCATGTGTATCTTTGCCATCACTATGAAGGATTGAAAAGAAAGCATCACTAGAAACTGGGGGAATTTTTGCCCCTTCCAGACAAATATTCTTGCAAGACTATGTTGCTTTTGTGTCCAAATTTTTTTAGTCCTTGCCATATCATCTGTTTTGTTATATAGTATTCCTCTGAGAGGAGCTGTGGAGGGAGGCAGTTTGGAGGCAGAGTGACTTGCTGCCAAGAAGGCATTCATGTATGAGAGTGTTTGAATGTGGGTGGGTGACTGAGATGTCCAAAACAGACACTTGTCTGTGTTCCACCAACTACTTCTGTTCCAAAGATGATGTATGTCTGTAAATAAAGCAGGATATATTTTGAATGTGCCTATGTTTTGCATCATTATTTATTTCACTGTTGGGAAACTAAACTGCAAGCATCTGAAGATCTGCTACCAACTGGCAGCTCAGGTGGCTTGAGGAAGGAAGGACAGCAGTTAGAAAAGACAACCTATAAAATACTATCTGTTTTTCTTTCTGCTATTTTCTTGAACTAAATAAGACCTTCTTAATTTAGCTCAAAACTTATTTAGCTCAACATTGGTGTTAGTACCAAATCCGGGCAATAGTCTCTGGGGCTTTAAAAAATCATTTAGTAATGACAGAGGGAGAGGGAAGTACGTGACCAGAGCTGCACTTGCTGTATCACACTGTACGAGCTCATGCCTAGTGGCCCTTCTGGATGTATGATAACTGTATACGTAACTGATGCCCGAGTCTGTACTTCCCATAACTGATACCCAGGTCTATACTTCCACCATCTGTAACAGCATGTCAAATTCAAATTTGCTGCTAACTTCTCCAGTGTGGCACCAGTGCATAAGACTTAGATCTCCTTGGTTATGTTGTTTTGTACTGTTCCTCACAGGTGAAATCTGTGCTTTTAAAATCCATGGACAAGAAATGCCCTTTGAAGCTGTTGTACTAAACAAGACATCTGGAGAAGGTCGTCTTCGAGCAAAAAGTCCTGTTGACTGTGAACTGCAAAAGGAATACACGTTCATCATCCAGGCCTATGACTGTGGGTCAGGACCAGGTGGAAGAAACTGGAAGAAATCTCACAAGTGGGTGAAAATTAGGACAAATATTTTTTTTGTTTTGGCATGCATTTGCTCTCCAGTACAGATCATAGTGAAGGACTCTTTTTTCTACTGTAGCCAGGTAGAAAGCAAATAAAACCAAATTACTGTTGTTGCAATAGTCAATCCGCTTTTTATTTCTTTTTCCTTTTAGAAAATACTTTTCCATTTTGCCTCCTGCAGTTTGAGCCATTCTGCAGTGGTTCCAGTTGAAGCTCTTAATAGGATTCCCGTTCGAGTAAAGAAATGGATCTCAGTTTTGGTTTAGCTTTCTATTCTTGCTTTCATGTTAAATACATTGACTTAACAGATCATCCAAGGCATGGAAGCTAGCTTTTATTGATACTTTACAAATTCTAAATAGGTTTTCTCACTCTTCATTCCGCTTCAAATGGTAAGAGAAGAGAAATGACCTTTTTTATCATGTGCTTGTATGTACGCTGCAGCAGTGTTGCCTTTGCATAGTTTGTTTCTGATCTCAGCTTTTGGACAGCAAGTCTCAGAGGAATTAAAATTCTCTTGAAGAAACAGGTATTGAAGATTATTAGTAGATGGTACTTTTTACTGTGGAGGTGATTCCCTGAAAAGCTTAAGTGGCACAGTCCCTTTTTCCCCTTAAATTAATGAAGCTAACTCCAGACCATTTGTCATTAAAGATAAATGTAACTGCCGTGTAGATGTGTAACTGCTGTACAAATTGTTCATTTTGCTGAGAGCCGTTTAAATCAATGATTAATAGTAATCATTCTTCCTTTTGCTCATCCCGGACACCAGACAATTAAAAATTTAATTAGCTTTATAATGCATGCTGAACTTTTTCAGGATATTTAAAAAGAATGCACATTTAGAAGGAAGCCTGCAAGATCAAATAACCATCAAGTCACAGAAGCAGGTTTTGCTTCATATTATTGAATATTGTGACGTTTTTCTCTCCCATATCCATAACAAGCTTGCATGTTCCACTTCTGCAAAGTTTTGGTCTAATCCTGAGAAAATTGAACCTGGCCTGTCAGGACCAGATTTTGTTATGCTTTTGATAGCGGTTTTTATGGCAAACCATACACTAAGCCAGGCTGTGTGGGCTCCTAACCTTCAGTACTGGCCATTGATCTAGAAAGTCCCTCCACTTCTCTGTCCCTCTGTTGCCTTGTCTATTAAATCATATAGCAAATTCTTTCAACTCAAGGCCTTTAGAGTTTGCTTATTAAACACTCAAGGCCTCTTATTTCTGACCTTGGTGGTTTACATGTACAGTGTTTAAAGGATTATATGATTGTAATCAGCAGGTGAGAGCCTTACTTAATGTGGAAGAATGTTCATAAACTGACAATTTTTAGGTAGTGAATATGTAAGCCTGCTGAAATTCTCTTTTTTTTTGCTTACTAACCCATTTTTCACTGGAATTATATTATTGAATTTCTGCTGGTGTCCATTTTAAGAGACAGATTTTAATAGAGAGCAACCTGAATCCTTCTCCTGTGGCAATAGATTTTTACCTATTGCCCCGTTACAGTATGAAATTGGTCAAATTAAACATGGAAATTCAATGGTACCTCATTTTAGCAGATGTTTACATCATTTTCTGGAATGTTCCATTAGTCTTTTGAAGTATTTTAAAAACAAACTCTCAGTGATGTGCCATGATAATTTAATTTCTCTTTGATGTCTTTATTTACCTATTTTAGGGCGGTGGTCCATATCCAGGTAAAGGATGTCAATGAGTTTTCACCAGCTTTCAAGGAAAGTATGTATAAGGCCACTGTGACAGAGGGGAAGATCTATGACAGCATACTGCAGGTAGAAGCCATAGATGAGGACTGTTCTCCACAATATAGCCAGATCTGCAATTATGAAATTGTCACAGCTGATGTACCTTTTGCCATTGACAGAAACGGTGAGTATGGAGAAGGAGCAATTGTAAGTGTGGGACAGATAGCAGTCATTTCTGCAGATAGTGTGATTACGTGTTCTTACTACCTGATAACCTGGCTTGAGTTTTAACTCGAGACAGTAATCCTGTTCTCAGCTCTGAGCATGAAGAAACCTTTACACCAAGAAATCCCATCCCTTTCATACAAGATTTGGTCAGAAAATACCACAGTCATTTCCTGTGGAAATTAAACCCACAGTTTTAGATAAGCAATATGCTTCTCTGTCACTCAGTCCTTTCTCTTAATTGTCTCAGAACCAGTTTTCCATCCACGTGATGGCATTTCCTAATGCACCATGTGGCCCTACCTCACAGGGGTTGTTCTCTGCTTTAGGGCTAGTCCCTTTCTTACGGACTTTGTGGAGCAGAGTCTGAATGTAGAATTGACAATATTCTGGATGTGTTTATTAATTGTTGAAAGGGTATGGGGCCACAGATCTAACTATTCATGGTGCTTCTTGAAGCAGATCCATTGTTCTGCAGTATGGGAGAAAATATGCTTTGGAGAAGTAGTATAATTTGTAATGGTTATTGATTTTAGTTGGGTTTCTATTGTATATAATATTATAGGAAAAATAATAAACCCTAATAAGTTTTCCACATGGAGCAGTTTTTGACCTTGGCTGCCCTGTCTGTCAGCTGGCTTTCCCAGTCAAGTTTTCACCAGAGAAAAGCATACAGCTTGACACTGTGTTCAGGGGAGGTGGCTGGGATGCATTAGAAATGTGTTGAAGATCCTCCCTCCTATTCTCTGCTTTCTTCAGATAATGCAAAATAGTAGCTCTGTCTTTCAGGTACTTCAGCAGTTCCATGTTGTCATCACTTTGCAGATGAGAGTCCTTGTTCTTCATATTCACATGTGCCCACTTGTGCAAGAGCTCAGAATGGAAATTGCTGTGCTCACAGAACTTGTTTCCCCATAAAAAAGCACCCTGTGTGCATGCCCAGCAATGCTCTGATTTATCTTTCCTAGCAAAAGCATTTAATCTGTGTTGGAGGAGAATACTCTTTCGCAGTTAAATCTGATTTTTGGCCAAATTAGAAATTGAGAGCATGCATGGAGCTGCTGTTTTCTCTAAGCAGTTATTTTTGTGTTGGGGTGTGTTATAAAACCCCTTTCCCTGTTCAAAAGTTATTCATCTTTATTTCTGCAGTTCTTGCACAATGCACAGCTGAGCATCAAATGATAACCTGTAAATTGTAAATCGCTTTGGGGGGAAAAAAACCCATCTTGTATATCATACACTGGGAGGCAAGTACACTATATACAAGGTATGAGATGCCCCATGTTGTCATAAAAGGAAGTTCTCCATGTTTCTGTTTGAAACCACGATTTTTCCAGAGCTCCACGTGACTTGCTCTTATGGAGCTGGTTAGTAACCAGCAAGTTGCAGATTGCTTCGTAATTTCATATTAAGTTTGTGACAGATATAATGGATAGATAATACACTGAGATTAGTACAATACAGAGTACGCATTTCTATTACTCATGCCTTTTCAGCTCCTTTCACACAGAGACGCTGGCTTGTGAGTGATCATAGTTTTCCTACAGTCAGAGACATGATCAAAAGCATGGGAAATGCCAGGAATCCTTGGTTAAATCTTTGTTCTCATGTGCCTGGGAGCTGCTTTTCAGCAAAGGCAATGAGAAAATCATTGATTTTAAACATGGCTTTAAAGCCTGCAGTGAATAATTAGTATACGGCTGTAATACTTGCAAGGTCTTGGTCATGAATTCAATTAATATTTTTTGATCTATTTGTTCACTAAAAGGCCAGTGCTGCCACAATCAACAGTAATTGCAGTCTAATTTGCAAATTTTTTAGATGATGGTAATTGCTTAAACCCAGTGGAATTAGAGACAGAGGTAGAATAGATGGTTGCACTTTCATTTTGTGGCAGAAATATGTTGCTTAGACATTCTCAGCTGTGAAAAGTGTTGGAACTCTCTTGACATAAGCTTCTCCAGTGCAAATCCTTTGTCTTTGTGCCTATTTCTATTACCTGTAAGATGATTAAAATAGATGTGTGAGATGCCTGGGACTGTCTGTTAATACTGTGCTAATTAGGATTTTGTTGACAGGATTTTTTTACCCATTGTGAGAAAAAAACAAACCCCATGCTATCTTCCTGTGTCTTCTGCAGGTTATGATTTTTTTCTGCTTTTCAGTAAACTAAGCGTGAAATTTCATTGCCCAGAAAGAGTATTTACCCAGATGCTTAGAGTCAAATCTGTATATTGCAGAGAGCTCAAAAGTAGGGTGAGTGTGAGGAAAACATGCAATTACCACTCTCATATGCTGGATTTTTTTCACCACCAACCTATGAAACTAACCACAAACACAGGCTTTTAGAAAGATGAGTATGATATTCCATCAGCTCAATTTCTTTTGGCAGATCATTGTCTTTTCAGAAAAAAAAAAACCCAAACAACTTACTTATTGTATGTAAATCAGTCCAGGGAGCTTGTTTTTATGTCTTGAAAAATCATACTGCACATTGGGAACCCTCCAGGCCAGCGGTCCACAGTCTACATCACCCAGTTGTGTGAGGCATGAGAGGCACCCAGCACTGGTGCAGGAAGCAGCATTCAGTTCTGGTGCATTTCTTGTAGATCTTAAGGCCAGGTTGGATAGGGCTTTAATCAGCCGGGTCTAGCGTGAGGTGTCCCTGCCAGTGTCGGGGAACTGGATGGGCTTTAAAGTCCCAACCCAAATCATTCTGTGATTCTATGGTCTTGGTATGTTAGGCATCTGGAGGGGGTAATGTGAAGCTTCCTATTTACATCTCGCAACTTTGTCCCTTGATATGTAGTTTTTTGTAAGACAACATTGTGTTACAAAACCATAACTCTGCTAATTTGTCTCTTGCATATGGTGACCCTAACTTGGAAGATAATGAATTCTTGGTCATAAAATACAATTATGTAAAGGCAAAGGGTGAATTTATGCTTTGCTATGCAAAGAACTGGGACTACATACAGGTAGAAGATAGAATGTGTTCTAAGAGACTATTGCATGCAGTCTAATCTAGTTATCTTCATATCAGAGAATCCCAACCATCAAGTCACTTACTGCATCAATACTGTGTAGGCTTTTGTTCAGGTAATGGAAAAATAAACTCACAATGCATGGATCTGCTGTAATAACAGCAAAACAACATTTTTATGGATTTTTCAGGGATCATGGTCATGCTATCAGAGAATTCAGATACAGATACAAAATCTATCATGGCTCTAACCCACTCTAACTCTAAAATGGGGGTAACTATGTCTGTCGTCCACCACTGGGAAGCACTTTGCAAATACGTCTTCAGATTGTTCATTATGAAGATGAGTTATTGACTTTGCTGTCCAGTCAATACAGCTTATATGAAGTTATATATCTTAGAAAATAGATGTGGACAGGATCTCACAAGGTTGTCCTTTACGACACTGAGATCTGTGTTAGGAACTATGCAAACTTCATATTAACAGAAAAGTAATAAAACTTTGTAGTTCAGTATTTGCATGTGATATTTATTTATTTACTGTACCACAGTTTCTTGCCATTGTGATTTAAAAGTGCAGCTTTTTGACAAGAAGTATTTCTGATCATTCTATTGACTTAGGGTCAGACACAGCTCCTGGTGGTTCTTGGCAGCTGGGAATGTTGAACTCCTATGAGTGGACTGAAGTCAAAGACCTCATCTCTTGTAAGGGTTAGGAGATTCTCTTTGATACTCCTCATACACACAGGAAGGATGGAATTTAAGAGGGAGTTGCCTTAGTAAATTGCTCAGGTCTTTCCCCATTCTTGTGATTGGTCCAAAATTAGATGAAAGGCAGCCATAAAAGAGGGAATTCTGTATCAAACTATCCCCACAACTGACTCTGAAGAAACAGAGGTGTAAATGTGTGTGTTTTCAGGCAAGAATTTTTATATTCCTGTTTGTATTTATCTCTTAGTGTTGTTTTCTGTATGCTTTGCTGGCTTGTTGTGGATTTTAATCTCTTATAGCTCTGGGTATTTCCAGGAAATTAAATTGAATTAGTAATTTTTGCCAATTACTAACTCAAAAATAATGTAGTTGATATCATTATTACAGTTGATTTTGTGATAGGAGGAGCTATTTACATGGCAGACCTGAACATACCTGGCAAGGTGAGGTGCTTGAGAGAGAACCAAAGAAACCAGTGTGTTCTGGGAAAATGTGGAAAATGAAATTGTCCCTACTCATGTTTTACCTTTCAAGATGTAACTGCTGATTAGTCTTACCTCAGAATAAGATGTTGAGCAGGTGGTTTCTAATATAGACATGCCCATATTATATCCATAGCATCTTGTATTTGCCTAAGAACTTTATTTCTGAGCTGGACTGAAAGAAACTATTTCCCATTCCCCATAACTGCCCTACTGGCAGATGTTCCATGTGCTTCAAAGAGCTTTCTGGTCACAAAGGACTAGTTAAGTCCCAATGTTCTAGTCCACATATGCTTTGCCAAAAATGAATTTTTGAATGTTACCTTAACTTAAATCTGCAGGTAACATCAGAAACACTGAGAAACTGAACTATGACAACCAGCACCAGTATGAGATAAAGGTAACAGCTTTTGACTGTGGGCAAAAACGTGCAATGGAAGATGTCTTAGTGAGAGTTAACGTCAAACCAGTATGCAAACCCGGCTGGCAAGGTAAGGTTTAAGATTTTATACGTTTTGACTTTTTTTTTCAAATCTCTTCTTTGGTGTTGTTCCTCCACCTCACAGTGAAGAAACAAGGGAATTTATTGCAGTGGTATCTGCTGCTGTTTCTTATTACTTCATTCCATGCATGTTAAAAAAGTGGATAACAATCCCATACTTTACGTTTGCCACGTTTCTTCTCTAGTCAGAACAAAGAGCAGATTAAAGAGGGGAAAAAAAAATTCAGACAAGCTATCTTACACTTCAGCCTGGATATACTAAAAGGTTAAAGAAATGCTTCTGGTTTGCCTTTCTCCTACTACTCCTTTGAGTAAAACTTTTGCAGCCACCATGACAAGGTACGTTTTCCATGTGTGCCAGTTGTACAGATTATCTTGTCCCAGGTACACAGTTGGCATTCATGTGTACGCATGCATAAGTCAAAGCATGCTCCACTGGCAGTGGGATTTTTTATCCTGATTACTGTCTTCATACCGAGGCATGTCAGTGGGAACTGATTTTCTAAAAAGGTTGCAAGGATCTACAGTCTACTCTGTCTAAACTTGAGAAAAACCCAGCTGGCAATGTACTAGGAAGTTGGGTATGACACAAATTATAAGGAATTAAGATGAAAATGAGGGTTGGATTAGTGTCAAACCGACTGGATGTAAGCCACATTATGTGCATGTCATTCAGAACTAACCTGACTATCATAATTGTAAGTTTTAAAGAGAATGATTGAGAGAGAACAAAATAGTTTGGCTGTTGTAATTGAAGTCAAATTTACAGACTGACATTCAGAAAGAAAAAACTGTTTTCTTTGTAAAATGAGAAGCCCTGGTTTAGTGGTTCTTGTAATGAAATATGTGCAATATCATGATTACATTTTCACAGTCTTCACCTAAAGCAGAACCATGTTTTAAATGTTTAGGGATGTACAAACTCCCCACAGACCCACATAGAATAAAGCACATAGAACAGGGTTGGAGAAGACCTTTAGATCATCCAGTTCCAACCCCACTGCCATGAGCAGGGACACCTCCCACTAAACCATGCCACCCAAAGCTCTGTCCAACCCGGCCTTGAGGACCACCAAGGATGGAGCATTCACAACTTCCCTGGGCAACCCATTCCAGTGCCTCACCACCCTTACAGTAAAGAATTTCTTCCTCATATCCAATCTAAACTCCCCCTGTTTAAGTTTGAACCCGTTACCCCTTATCCTATCTCTACAGTCCCTAATGAAGAGTCCCTCCCCAGTATCCCTGTAGGCCCCCTTCAGATACTGGAAGGCTGCTATGAGGCCTCCACGCAGCCTTCTCTTCTTCAGGCTGAACAGCCCCAACTCTCTCAGACTGTCTTCATGCATATGAAAAAAAAAAACAGTAGAACACCTATGACCCATTTTCACATTTTCTAACTGGTCTTATTGTTCAGAGCCCCATGATTTACTCTATAAAACCAGTGTGGTCTCTTTACACACTGTCTTAATGTTCTGTTTCAGTTTTATGGAGTAATTAGCTTGGAATTTGTATTAAAATGGGCACAGTTCTTTTTTTTTTTTAAATTTCCATATAATTTCCATTTTGTATTTCATTTATTATTTTTTGCAAAGAGACCTTAGTAATGGAGTGTTTATATTGTCCAATATTGTCATACTAATTTTATAGATCAAGCATCAGTTATAGAACATATAGTCATTACTGGTCTCATCAGGCAAGTGAAGACACCAGGTAGCCAATGAAAGTAATAGAAACAACCTCAAATGAGGTTTGTTTTAATCTTTAATGCTTTGTTCATCTTAGGTATTGTGAAGTGTTTATAAGGTATTTAAGTTTTTAATGAAAAGCTGGAATTCAGCTATTGTTATTTGATGCATGCAAAATCTATTCTCTTCTAGAAGTCAGAGCTGAATGTGACTGATGGTTTGGTTAACACTAGGTGTTTAACATGGGAGGCTGCTGGCTCATTTTTGAGTGATGGTAAGAAAATAGACAGGGAAAACAGCACGTGTATAAAGCAGTGACTTTAAAAAATCCACAGTGCTTAAGTTTAAAGCAGCTTATCTAAAGCATCTCAGATAAGAAAGGATACACTTTGGTAGCTTTCATTATGCTTGAATTTGGCTACAGTGGTATTCCTGTACCATGGTCTCTAAGTGAATGATTTAGTACATGAGGATAAAAAGAGAAGTGTCCTTTTGAGCCTTCAAAGACTTAAAATATGTTTCGAGAGTACAGAGGTCTGATCAGCTATTTATACTAAGGCATAAACCAAAAAGGCTCCTCAAAACCAATTCAGCAGTATATCCCAATAAAGAACTAGAGGACTTGACCTTTTCTGAAGCAAACAGGGAAGTTGAATGTGTTTCCTGGGGAGATACACATGTAGAAAATACAGCAATCCAAAAAATTAAAACTTAAATTGCCTTCTATGGCCAAAAAGGACTGCCAAATTTCATATGGCCCTTAGATAAGCAGTGCTTACTAACCTCCATTTTAAGAGAAAATCAGGACTCTCATTCAAAGACAGAATTCCACAGCATCCAGCTTGAAGTGTTTTACCAACCTGAAAAGATTTCCTGCAGTCCTATGAGCCCATATGCATACTTTCCCCAGTGTCCTGGGTTCGGCAGTAGCAGTCATTTTTCTCCTTCTTGGTAGCCGGTGTGGAGCTGTGTTGTTTTTTTTTCTTTGGACTTTCGGCTTGTGAGCAGTGCTGATAACACCAATGTTTTAGTTACTGCTTAGTACATTT
>JAOEHY010017663.1:0-19422 GCA_025447955.1 Psilopsiagon aurifrons
CATCCCTATAGGCCCCCTTCAGATATTGGAAGGCTGCTATGAGGTCTCCACACAGCCTTCTCTTCTCCAGGCTGAATGGACACAACTTTCTCATCCTATCTTCATATGGGAGATGCTCCAGTCCCATGATCATCCTCGTGGCCCTCCTCTGGACTTGTTCCAACAGTTCAATGTCCTTTTTATGCTGAGGACACCAGAACTGCACACAATACTCCAAGTGTGGTCTCACAAGATTTCAGAAGAGTTTACAGCTCATTCTCCTATCCATGGAATGGCTTTGTAGTGCTAAAAAAAAATCATCTGATGAGCAATGAAAAAAGCATATGAAAGGGGAAGTGAATCCAAAAGAAAGCTGATTCCATGCAATTACTTTTATACATTACGTTGAAGTGTCTACCTTCTCTTTCTGTTGAAAATTCAGATACATAAATTTTGTACCATGAGTGCAAAAACATGCAAGATGGGCTTGAGTCTAGGCTGAGGGGCACCTGAATTGAATAAGCACCAAGACATATATGTGAGAAACTATACATGAGACCCAGCTAGCCACAGCATGTTTAGTCACCATGCCCGAAAGGGTTTTGGAATTGCGATGAAGAGAGATCGTTACCACTTATTAACAATCTTAACTGCATTTTTGCAGTACCAGGGCTGTATGCCCCTGCATTTTGGTCAAGAATGTATATAATAACTGTACTTATCTTTAAAATTCCTCCTTCTGTGTCAGTGTGTTACGGTATTTTTCCTCAAGCAGTTCCTCTTTTGCAAGAGGCTTTTTATGTTTGATAATGATGGACACTACCTCCCCCACAAATAAAATCTAAGTCATTGGGAGCTACAGGTTCTCAGCATCCCTCAGGATGAAGTCTGCATTTTGCAGAACACTTCTGTATCCTTCAGGACAGGAAGTATAGTAGGCAGAAAATCAATGTGTCAGGCAAAGAAATAATAGGCAGATCAGAGCTTTTTCAATACATGCTGTGTGCTTCTTTATAAATTGCATTCCCTGTGTGGTGGGTTGATGCTGGCTGGATGCCAGGTGCCTACCAAAGTTGCTCTGTCACTCCCCTTCTCAGCTGGATACAGGACAGAAAATATAATTAAAAGTTCATGGGTTGAGATAAAGAGAGGGCAAAACCAACTGCTGTGATTTAACCTCAGCCAGCAGCAAAGTACCACACAGCTGCTCCCTCACTCCCTCCTCCAGCTCCCTGGTGAAATGGGGAGGAGAATCATTAAAAGGTAAAACCCATGGGTTGAGATAAGACCATGAAGTAAAATATTGTAGTAATAACTACAAGAGGAGAAAGAGAGATAGACGAATAAAGCCTAACAAATACAAGTGATGCGCAATGCCATTTCTCACTATCTGATGACCAATGACCAGCCAGACCCAAGCAGTGGTCATCCCCTCCCAGCCAACTCACTCAGTTCATATACCAAGCATGATGTTCTATGGTATGGAATATCCCTTTGGCTATTTTGGGTCAGCTGCTCGGGCTGCGATCCCTCCCAGTTTCACTGGCAGAGCATGGGGAACTGGAAAGTCTTTAATTTAGGGTAAGCACTCTATAGCAACAACTAAAATGCTTCACCACGGTCTGCACCATTGGCTGCAGGGGAACCTCTGACTCAGTATCTGGAGCACCTTCTCCCCTCCTTCTCCACTGACCTTTGGGTCTGCAGTTATTCTCACTCCTCTTTCTGCTGCTGTTTCCACAGTATGTTTTCCCCCCTTCTTAAATATGTTATCCCAGATGCGCTACCACCATAGCTGGACCTGCCTCCTTGGCCAGCGGCAGGTCCAGCTGGATTTGGCTCTGTCCGACATGGGGGAAGCTTCTAGCACCTTCTCACAGATGCTACCCCCCTAGCCCCCCTTCTACTAAAACCTTGCCACACAAACTCAATACACCCTGAACCACCCACTTTGAAATAAATCCACTTTCCCGCACAAATGCTTTGAGTAGTTCAGACTACACAGACTGTCACTCAAAAGACTTTCAAAGCAGTGCTCCTGAAGCTTAACAGCATTCCTTTTTCTCCATCAACACTTCTTTTCCTTTGCCTAAAAAGGTTGGTGTAACTAATTAGTCCCCAACACTCCATTATAACAACAATATTACCTACCCTATATAGTGGTTTTCATCAGTAGATCAAAAAGTACTTAGTAAAGACAGTAAATGTTATTACCTCATCAAGTAATACACACTAAATAATAAGCTCTACTGCTACCTTAATCCTTAGAAATGGTGTTTTAAAACCATGAAGAAGCCAAAACATAATCTCCAAATAATACACCTTCTCTAGCTTTCTCTAGCAAAGGAGATTATTGCCTGTTCAGTGGACCCCAAGAGGGTTACATGAAGCAAAAAGGGAATATATTTGCAAAGATACCACATAGGATTAGAAGGGACCTTTTCAGCTATTGAGCTAAGGCCCAATTGTCCCATGCCGATAAAGGCTCAAGTTTTGCATTAGAACTAGTGAGTGCCTTTTGCCTTTCATTAATCCCACTGAGAGGTTTTGCTAGAAGTGCACTGATCTGACAAACAGATGTTTTCCTCCCATGTCCATCCTAAATGTACTGTTGATCTGATAAAAAACGTTTGTCTTGGTATTAACAGTGCTTGTTCATATGAAAAGCTCTGCCCTGCCTCGTGCATTTAGAAAGCTATCAGTTTGGTAAAAGAACTGAAAATACAATTAAATCTCCCATTCTAATAACTAACAAGGTCTATCAAATTTGCTTGCGGCTGCTGACATATATACGTTACCTACTAACTTCCAGTGTCAAGTTCAGCTTTCTTAAGACTATTTATTAAAAGTCCAAGACCCAGTGCTCCAGAGCAGTGACAATCACCTAAGAGGCCACTATAGTGTATTAAGCTTATTCTTTCCCAAGGTACGTTATGCTTACAAACACCGAACTTCATTTGCCATTGTATTGTCCTGCCTTAAAAAAAACTCATGGTGTAGGTTCCACAATTCCTATTCATGATCTACCAGGACATTTCACACTCCTTATGTTTAGAGCTGTTTTTCCTCTTGTCAAATTCTAAATCTCCCACTGCTGCAATTTAAGCCTGTAACTAGTTACGTTCAGATCAAATCCACTTCTGTATGCTATGAAAAGGCTAGTCAGCTTGCAGCGTTGACTACAAATGTGCAGTCCTCCTTTTCCTGAGAATTTCACTATTTACCAACCTTTCTTTAAACAGCCAGGGAAGATGTTTGATCTTCCACCATATACTTCAGAACAGTACTAAGATACACTTCTTTTTCAACAAACATCATCAGAAGTACTTCAAATATCTTGCATTACTACATTTTGAAGTTCTGAACATTTTTACCCTACTTTTTGCTATCTGAAGAAGCAGATTTATCCTAATTTATCCTAATTTATCTTTTTCTCCTGTATCCTTGACCGATGTCTCCATCAACTTCGTAACAACATTCTACTGTTTTCCTTGAGGCAAATAATCAATAGAATTAAGTAGAAATGTGGTTTTACCTGTGTTCTGGATTCTCACAGCCATTATCTGTTCATCTTCAACCAGGCAACTTAAAATAACTTAAAATGGTGACTCTTTCAGTTCAGTCTCCTAACTTTCCTCCCTTTTCTTAAGTTTCAGCATCCAGAAATGTACCTGTCCCTTCCTATATGCTTAGAAGATAATTACCCAAAATTTAAGTTTTCTAATTACTTCTTAAGTTGATTATTTTGAGATACACTGGAACTGTTAATTAAAGTACACAGGCAGAATACAACTTGCTCACTAAGTTCTAGTCATTGCCTTTCAGTTATTTTATTATTCTTGTTATTTTTAACCTCATAACCTCCAGCTGTCTTACTGGGGGGTTGACGATATAAAGCCTCTGCTCTTGAGCTAGACTGATAATAAAAAGGTGCTGGGAGGTCCAGACAGACTTAAATTAGTAAAAAATCATTGCTCCATCTACTATTACCGAAAATGCTTCATCTACAGGATCACGCTCCTCTTTGTCTTCAATGCATTGCTTGTTCAATTTATATTTGCTCTTGAGAGGATCAAATGGGCAGGTTTTCCATGTTCCTTGTAACAGCAAATTATCTCTTAATAATTCTTAATGATTTCCTTCAACTTTACAACACTGATTCAGTTAAAGCCACAAACAAACACTGGATGACTAACAAATATCAATTATCCATTTGCAAGTTAGACTGGTTGCCTTTATATATAGACTGTGTTTCAAATACAAAAATTCACTGTAATTTCAGAAGTTTGAAACCTAAAAGAATAGTTTGGAATGCATAATAACATACAGGTTTCCATGATGCTGAATCCTTTCATGCATACGTCATGCTCAAATACAACAATGAGGTTAGTCTGAGGCACTGTGAGACGGCTTATAGTAATATTGCAAATGATGTTTTTATAATTGAACTCAGTGTCTTCTTGACTCCTCAAGATAATACTCTCTCTTTTCAATATGAATCCACTTTTTCACTACATCTCAGATGTGCGCATGAGCATCACTTCCTTTGTCTTCTCTTCCTGCTAGTATTATTACAAAAAAAGCCAGTTCTCAGTACTCTGTTCAGCTTCCTACCAAGAAAGTCTTTATGACAAGTGAGAATAACACCTAAGCACGGTTCTTTCCTCACTCTCATTCATTAGCTTCTCCATCCTTAGTTAAACCCTCATGTCCTCAGTTTTCACCACACCGTTAGAACATCCCTTTTACGAGACCCACTTAAAACACAGCTCCCACACTTCACCAATCCTTTTGTGATTCCTACTCTCAGTCACTGAAAAACTGGTTCTTCCAACAAGCACCACCTAAAATTACCATCTTTCAACCAGTAGAAGCTTTCCATTGCCTGTCTGCCTCCAAGAGGAGTCACTATTACACCACAGCTCCTAAATCAAGTACATTACTTCTGTGCAGCCAAACTGTAATAGCACAAAAACCATCTCTTGCTCAGAAATGGCTCAGATTTTCCCATTACTTCTGTGCAGTCAAACTACGACAAAAACACCAGGAATGTTTCTAAGCAGTATCAAAATAATGTAGCATCTTCCTACTCCTTGTACTTTACTGCTGGACATATAAGGTAAATGATCATTTAGTTATTACAAATACAACAGTCTGCTCAAATATGCAAATGTTTTCCCAAAGAGTTTGTTTCCAAGGACAACACTTTGACATTTAAAAAGTTTAAGGAAATTAAACGTTCATTACATATGTTCACAGAATGCAGTCTGGTACTCTGTAAACATTTTTTTCCCCGAAAAATACCATTATGCTTCAGGTTGACAATATTATTTTAGATCTGGCTCCCCTGAGTCAACCTGCAAAACAAATGATTATGCCAATTAGAACAGTACTAATTGCTGCAGATTTGGTGGAGGAAGGGATTCTGCCCTTTCTTTAGTGGTAGCAGTTGCAATGGGTAGTAGCAAATTCTTTTAAGCTCATGTTATTTTGTCTTGATTTACCCGCCTATTGTGGTTTTAGCACCCAAGGTGGAAAACTGGCTATCGATATCAAAAACGTTCTTTTTAAAAAGCTATTTTTAATAAAGCTCAGGAAGGTTCCATGACCAGATAACCTAGAGGCCTGCTACAGTTACATGTTAAATGAGCGGTGTAGATAGAGGCCTTTTTTGAAGCTGAAAAGAAAAACGCAGTTACACAACAGTCTTCCTGGCAAGAGGGAATAAATCAACCCTCTCAGTAGAGCAAAGTACCAGGCTGGGAGCCATCTTTTCTGCAAAAAAACCGTAATGATTGATTCTGGGTTAAAGCTCTCAGGCACTCAACCTGAGCCTCTCCAAATTCAGAGGGGCCTGTTTTTCCAACAGGAGAAACATTGACTCAAAATCAGGCATCCAGAACCAATAAAGCAGGACAGTAGCAGCCACAATTACAAACTGCTTAAAATTTTTCTGAAGTGCTTTCACAGCATGCGCTGTACAAATTAATCAGCCACATCACAGATCAACCAGCAAATTCACTATCCAATAAAGGAAGTCTATCTGACACATACAGAAGACTAACTTCTGAGCTCCCCGTGTGGCTTTGTCTTAGTCTGATCTGTTCTTCTCTGACTTACAAAACTGTAACCTTCTGTTCACAATGGAGAGCTTCTGCTTTTAAAACTGCTTGGAACCTGATAAAAAAAAAACCAAAACAAATAGGTGGGATATGCAAACTGGGATATTCACATCTATGCAGTCAGTACTTCACTCTTTAAGGCTTTTCTGTAAGACTGCCCCAGTCTAAGACGACAAGCCATTTTAAACAGCTATTGCTATGTCAACTAGCATAATATCCCACATGAATTTTATTGGTACAATACGTCGTTTCGGAAGCTGTTTTAACTGAGCTGGCAAAGCCATTCCTACACTGCAATAATGCTAGCTACAACAATGACACGGACCAGTATAATTGTGCAATTTATGAATTTTTTTATGCGGGTTCTTTCTTGTCATCCCCTGATTCAGTGTGCTGCACATTTGCATTGCACCACAAATCTAACCATACTTCTGAGGCACAAATAAGTAAATGTGTATAAACTGTAGCTGGGGACAGGGAGAATATGGTATTTTTGAAGGGAATGGGTAGTGAGTCACATACCTAAACCCATAGTTTTCAATATCTTGATTTAACCCATCTTCCTCCTGAATACAGTTAAAAACCATGAGCCCCACAACTAGCTTTGTTCAAGGAATAATTTTCCTCTTTTCATCTCCTGACAGTGGTCTTCAATTAAAGCCTGCAATGATGAAACTCTCTGAGACTGACAGAGGAAATAAAAGGAAAAAAACTACTGAAATGCATCTTCAGAAGTAGATTATTAAATGTCCTGCAGACATCGGTGCGAGTGACAGCCGCCAGAGCTTAGTGAAAAAAGAGAAGCAGAAAATTAAACTTCTCATTGGGCTTGATGATGATTAATATCTCTTCTCTGATGAGCTGAAACTGCTTAATCTTTGCTATTAATATCAAATCACTGAGGTGTAAGTACGATAGCTGAAGAGAAAGGGGGCATATGAGAATGTTTAAAATTGAGGAGAGGAAAAAAAGACAAAAATAACTGAGGTATGTTTTGCTCTTAAATCTCTTAAAGCAAGGAACTCAGAATGAAGCTGAAAGTCACCATCAGAGGCTCTGAAGACAGGTTACCATCAGGCAGCTCTCATGCAAAAAAAGTTACACAGTTTAAAGGAGATAAGTAGCAGATTTCAATCATTTTGTTAAAGGTATTTGCATTCCACAGGAAGAGTACTTAATTCATCACACCTCCATTAAAGTGTATCTGAACAAGCAACTAATAACTTCACCCAACTCAAGTACGTTAGATGATGGTTATTTTCAGATTTACTTACCTCTGTGTACATTGGCAAAGCTTTAAAGAGTTAGTTGGAGTTCCTTGGAAGCTAATAATTACGTTTAGCTGTGCAGACAGATTTTTCTACTTGGTTGCTGTAAGAATACTCTACAAAATGTAACCTCTCTGTTGAGATTTTTTACCTTAAACCCTTGGGTTTTTAATGCATTGAAGCAAGAGGTGAAACAGCTAAATCCATTATAGTTAATACCCCTAGAAAACATTCTGTGCGTATTACATTTTCAGACCAGAGGAAATCACTGTTAAAGTCACTGTAGATCACTTGAGATACACATTATAACAGTTTGATTAGTAGAGAATAAAAAGGCAGATTTTTATAGCGCCCATTCATCTGAAACATTATTCTTGCTAAAGTTAACAAGCAAAATCATGGAGTTTGGTTAAATTAAACCCAGGCACAGGCAGGAAATTTACTGATTGTGAAATATTAAAGCTGTGGCATTAGTTCAATACAATTCTAGAATACGGAATGCTTTAATGCTGTGAAAACAGTGGGAGAGAAATCTTTCATTTCTTAATGCTGTAAAAACTTGAAAACACTGTACAGCGATTTTCTGTTCTAGTTTGAGAATTGAGATTACAAAACTCAAAAAATGTAGGTTTATAAGCCTTGATCTCATGAATAATTGGTTAACAAATTAGTGCTCAAATAAATCATGTTTCTCAAATTTAATAAACTTTTTTAACTTGCACCTGAAACTGTGTTTGATTTGATCTTTTCTGAAGGGTCATTTTTCACTACTGAAAAGGTACAGTAACCTGAAGCCCAAAACAAGGAATCTACTTGGGAAATTAGTTTTTCTGTCCTAGAATGGCAACTGATCATCCTGATAACTACGGTTATCAGCTATGGCAAGTTCAGTAATTATCCTGTATCTTCTTGTTAAAAAAACAGCTATATGTTTTGAAAATTGTAGTTCTGTAGCACTCTCGTCTATAGTTCTCAAGGTGATATTTCTTGCTGTGTACTTTATGTATTGCAATATCTCATAGCCTTGAGCACTTATTTACACAAAACTGAAACTGTTCAAATGATCCTTTTTTGTTATTTTTTCTCATCTATTTCTCACGTTTCACTTCCAAACGTGAAGCCATAAAAATACAGACAAGGATTAAAGCACGTATTTGTGAAAAAGGTGGCATAGTTTACTCAGAGATGTGCTAAAATCCTCCACCAGCTTCAAAACAAAGTTTGGAAATCTGGTTAGAAAAAAAGCTGTGGTGCATCTAGAAGGCATGGGTCAGATGCACGAATTACCAGCCAACATTATTCTACCAACTCTACAACATAATACAGTCTACACTATGAGAGATAAGAGAGATGTTAACAGCCACCTGATGGCAAACGACTACATATCTTCATAAGCCAACAAAACATAAGTACCTGTTCTATGTGATTTTGGGGAGAACCTACAAATTTGTCTGACAGTTCCATTTTGAAACACAAATAAGCAAAAGCCTGGTGCAACTACTCTAAGACAGATGTACTGACATGTAACAGAAAGATGAATCATAAAACAGAAAGGCAAGAAAGAAAATGGCGGGGAAGAACACTGCTTATAGAGTTTATTTTATTTTTTTAACGCAGTCACATACAACTCTTTCATCTTTTTTATTCTAGCACTTTCTTCAAGCCGTTTACAGAATAAGAGAATGTTTCTATCTTATTAGCCATGGCTTTATTTTGGCTCCAGAAATAATCATCTATGTATTGCACAAATGCTATTCAATATTGCTGATATTAAAGTACACCATGACAACCTCAATACTGTGTTAAGAGAGCCAAATGAAGATGCTATTGTAGCACCAACAGCCATAGGTGCACTGGTTTTAATCTACCTAGGAAGAACAAATATCACTTTGAAGATGTAGGGGCTGAGGCTTCACTGTCTTGAAAGCAGTGTACAAGCTGACCAATCTTCTTCTGCTTCTCATAGTGGCTTATCTCTATCCCTGACAGTACCCATGCTAGTTCAATTACAGCCAGCACAAGCAGGTTTGATCCTACTACAATCACACTTTCAGTTTATTTTGTAGATATAGATTTTGGATTTTCCAATTCAGAACCTTAATGTATAACAACCAAGGTTGTAAGCTACTCCATGTGTCCTAAAGTACACGCTGATGATAGTGATCTCATTGGGCATCTACAAAAGTTCAGGAATCAGTACGCAGAGAGTAGATCATGCACCTTTTCTTTAGAATAGGTATAGACCTGTTACTACAAGCACACTGGGAAAGTATCTATCTCATTTTAGTACCATAGAACTGTTATGGTTGGAAAGGACCTAAAACATAATCTAGTTCCAAACCCCCTGCCATGGGGAGGGACACCTCACACTAGACAATGAACCCAAGACTCTGTCCTGCCTTGAACACTGACAGTGATGGAGCTTTTACCACTTCGCTGGGCAGCCTGCTCCAGTGCTTCACTACCACCACACTAAGAACTTCTTCTTTACATCAAACCAGAACTTCCCCTGCTTAAGTTTAAACCCACTACCCCTTGTTCTATGGTTACAGTCCCTGATGAACAGACCCTCTCCAGCATCGCTATAGGCCCCCTGCAGATACTGGAAAGCTGCTATGAGGTCTCCATGCAGCCTTCTCTTCTTCAGGCTGAACAGCCCCAACTTTCTCAGCCTGTCTTTGTATGGGAGGTGCTCAAGCCCTCTTATTATCTTCGTGGCCCCCTCTGGACTTGCTCCAACAGCTCCATATCCTTCCTATGCTGAGAACACCAGAACTGCACACAGTACTCCAAGTGGGGTCCCATGAGAGAAAGTAGAGGGGCAAGATGACTTGTGCACATTCAGGCTTCTAAGATGATCTTGAACCTGATCTTGGCCTACAATGGGTCTAAGGTCTTCATTCTCACAGTCCCTGCATTTGCCTTCCAAGACTTAAGTGGTGTGGCTAGAGCACTTGCTGGTGAATACTTGGACAAAGAAGTCACTGAGAAAATCAGGCTTCTTCACATCCAACGTAGCCAGCTCTCTCATTTCCTTCCAGAGGGTGCCTGCATTATCCACATATCCTTGCTTCTACCTTATGAAACACTTTATTTAGATAGTAAAATATTTTAACTAGGCCCATAAATTGTTATCACCCATTATTTTTGTTTTTAAGTAAACGTACCAAACAGAAGCACAATCTGTTATGGTCTCTGAATTTAACTTTGAAAACTTTCAGTTCTCCCCTCTAATTACTGATCTCTGCAAAAACTGACATTAAGCAATTTGAAAGCTAAACAGAATTATAACGAAAACAAAATATGTTTAAACCTTCATGTTTACATCCTGGACTTTGTCTCATGTTTCATAGAACTATGGAGAAGGACAGTTGTGCTACACGTTAGAAAAAATGATTACCACAGGATAGCTCAAATGGCTTGAGCACTGTTAAACTGTGAAAGAATATCAGGCTAAAAACATACAGTTCTCCAGGTCATCAACTCTTCCTCCTACTGTTGGCATCTACAAGCTGAGTGAAAGGAGATGACTGCTGTCAGCCCATGGTTTTGAAGTTAGCTGCGCATTTCGCTCAATTGTCCAAAAATATCAAGATATATTTTAAAAAAAAAACGTTCATATTCAAGTCTCAGAACAAAAACTGCAGAAGAAAAAGCAACACAAGAGAGGTAAAACTTCAAGGGAAGGAAATAACTACTCAACTGAAATGGTTGTCATAACTGAAACAGGTAAAGAGGGAATAAAAAGATGTCTTGAAGATACTGGGATTCTTAAGGTAAGCATACCTAAAACATATCCATCCAATACCAGGCTATTAACCTTCACACTCAGTTGCTTTTCCTAAACCATCCCAGAGCATTATCTGCAGAACAAGAGAATGACCATACATGATGTATGAAATACTTCTTCAAATTTATTTTTAACCTGATCCCTTCCCCTTCTGGTATTATACACATTTAAATAAACATTCAAAATGCGAGTTTCAAAACTACTGAACCACACTACAGATGCAATTTACTAACAGGAAAGATTCTGATTACAGACTTTTTCCACATCTGAAAAAATGCCCACAAATTTTAAACAGAAATATTCCACTAAAACCAAATATTGTAATTGTTCTGAGTTAACTGAAACATTCACCAGAATCAAAATACTAAATTTTAATTTCAGTCTTTTAAAACATTTGTATTTCAGGTATTTTATTCCTCCCATACATATACATTTGTTGACATGTTTGCCCCTGAAGCTCATTGGTTGATTTCAAATTATTTTCTTAGAAGGAAAGAAGACAGATGTAATAAAGCTGCTACAATTGCCAGGAACACATAGAGAGATGTTATGCATTTCAGTATTGGGAAATACATTGCAGAATGAACTCAAGATTTATTTAAATACCAGGAGACCCATGTGGGAGATAGAATTTTATAAATGCCCTAATTGTAGGAAAAACGACTTCAACATCAATCAGTTGCATGCCATCACTCACAGCAAGTGAAGCTACATTAGATCCAACATTCAAAGACGGTCTGGTGGACTTGTAAAACTGCACATTTTGTACCAAAAAGCCAAGCACAACTGCTTAGGAATTTGCCTTTTTCTTTTTTCTTTATTTTTTTTTTAGAAACAAGACATTTAAGCTCATACTGGTTTTCTGCAGAAAATCATATTTTGACTAAGAAGTTGTAAGTACCTATCTCTGAATCTTTCACAGAATTAGGCACATAGATGTCCCTTCTTCTTGGAAAGAATTTGCTCTTCTTTGTGTAATGCAACTTTCACAGACTACATTTTTCCCAAAAGTTTGCTCAATGAATGAGAAAGTCAAAGATGGAATAAGAACCTTGAGAGGAGTGCTGAAAGAGAATATGTATGTCCTACACTGGAATTCAAAAGAGCAATGCATATGTGCTTTCATTTGGCACAATATACTCACAAAAGAAGTGGCTGTTGCAAGATTCACGGCATTTCCTGAGGCGATAACATATTGATTTAAGGATGTAAATTCCTGGCAAGCAAAAGAAGAAACAGCACTGAAACCAGCATTTAGGTGTTGAGCTATTTGGTGGACCTTATTAGTTAAGGATAAAATTGTATTGCAGAATCCTTTGGTTTAGTTGAAAGAGAGGTTGAAAAGAAAAAAACCAAACATGGTCCTCACTAACTCCACAGTTTGACCTTCAAAAGCTTCTCATGACCATGTTGCATTTTGGTTCACATTATTTGCTTAAGGCCATTCTCTTTTTGTCATGGAAACTATTTGAATTTCCAGTTACTGCTCACGAGTAGACTGTGTCTTTATATATTGGTGAATACAACTATTTTTTCATATTCACTTGTTAATTTTATTTTCTTATATGACAGTGAAATAATGGTTCTCATGTCTGTACACGTCTGCAAAACATAATCAGATTGTGGGGATACTGACTTGCAAGCTAATGATGAGCTTTCACAGCATGGACCTCCTGGTCAACAGCATACTTCAATCAAACTTCATCAGTATATCAAATATACCAAGCTCTGTATATCCGAATCACAAGGGTTGCATAGAAAGTCAAAGCTTTCAAGGACAAAGCAATAAAACCTGGCATAAGCCTGAGGTCTTTACTATCATGACTGATTTTATTCTTGGAGCATCCTTGAGTAAAAACTGTAAACACACTGAAGAAGGTATCTTGATTGCAGCTGAGATAAAAGCGTTTCAATGACAACTCTCAGCATACCTCTTAAAAAAAAAATAACAAAAGAGGAGTAAATGTCCACCATTTGCTCCATGAATGGAAATGTACACAGAAGAAGCTTTTATGAAGGGGTTGCTATGAAGCCAAACTAAAGCATGTATAATGAGTAACTGAACATGTAAACGTGTTCAGCACCCATCACAGTAACACCCTTATTATAGGCAAAGGAACCCTTTCAGGACCTCTCTTCTAAGAACTTTATTAAAAAGACAGGATAAATACAGAGGTTGAAACTTCTACTTTAAATGCACACTAGATTAAGTTTTCTTGTTTAATCCTGCTGAGACACAGAGCAAATGAAATTCAGGCAAACTGAGAGAATTGTAATAAAAAAAGCAATTTCAGATTTTGCCTCTTTCTGATTACATTGTCTGTGAAGGTATTATTTTCTGATGTTTGTTAATCAGTTGCAAGTGCCTGATAGACATTTTAGCAATTAATTATTTGTTTGTCTCTTCCTATGAGCAGCTTATTGCAAGCACTAAAAATTCAGGCAGTTTTCATCACGCACATAAGATCATGTGATAAACTTTTGGCACTTAACTCCATAAAGCTGAACTCCCAGAATCAGTTTTCTGATTCAAGTATTCACAAATATGATTTCAAAATCTGCTTCCCATGAATATTAAAACTGGATATTCATTGTTTCTGTAGACATTTTTCCCAATTAACATATTCACTAGAATATTTATGGAAAGCATACACAAAAAGAGTGTGAACAGCATCAAAGTGAATCCATTTAAATACTAAGATGAATATTTGCAGCCTTCCTTCATTTTACTTTATTGTATTTTATGAGGTGTTTGCCCAACTCTGGCTTCAATCATGTCTCTACAGATTATTTGGACTAAAATGTAGTCAGAAAATTACAGTTGCCCAACACTGGAGTGAAAAAAAGAACAACTGAGGAAAGCAAGTCCCAGGAAAGAAGGCAGGTCATGTTTTTTAAATGTTACCTTGACAGTTGACAAAAACAGAGTCATCTTCCTGCTCACTCACAGACTTCCTACATAGTGTCTCACACAACTTCTCAAGTCTTTATCTTAAGGTTACACTACTGACTCTTCCTTTCCTGTGAAATACATTCTACACAGAAACCCTCCACAGCCACTTTAGGCATTTCAACCTCGAGTGGATTCACAAAACAGAAACTGGTAACTAAAGTGTATTTTCATCCTTTCAAAACAGAGGTGACTGAAGACACATAGCCACAGTGGACATTTTTTTGAGGAAGCAGTAATCTAGAGAGCATGTGTCAAATTACAGTTCTAAGTCTCCATTTTACATGACTTTCATGGTAAAGGGGATAGGAAACTGCTGCATATAGCTTTGAAAATGATGCTATTTCTGGAGCTGTTATTGGTTAGCGAAACCGCTATATTCTTTCTAATGAAAATTCATCATATATTGTTTATTTCCTCTTTCCTGTTTTAAAGGCACCCCACCCTTCCTACTCTATTACCTTCCCCTTTGAATGTCATTTAAGAATGTTGGAACAATTAGCTTTTTCATTCAAAGTAACTGATAACTGAAATTACACTGTCTTGGCGCATGATTAAAAACAACAACAGTAACCACTTCCATCCAAAGGCTATACAATATTCAAAATCCTCTTTAATATTCTAGTTCATAAACTCGATAGATATATATTCATGATAAATGAAGCTTTTAGTAGCTGTCACTGGCTCAGCCTGGGTAATGTCTCCTCCAATGAATACTCCACGGAAAGAGTCTTACTCGTAGTGTCTGAGTGACAACTGTGCAGTATTAGGCTGCAATGTACATTCTAACCAGAGAAACAAAACCCAAAACGAAACAAAAGTCTTCTTAAAGAGTTGCAAACTATTTAAAAAGCAGAACGTGGGATTTGACTACATTAGCCCATATTTTGTGTTACAGATTGACTAACAAAGAGGTTATAGAGGCTTTCTAAATGTGATCCCACTGCCATGGCATGGCAAATTAATAACTTCTTAGATATAAATACATAGACAAGTAATGTAATCCCTAATTACATCAAGAACAAGTAATCCCCAGACAAAGCACTGCAGATACCAGTACCAAAGACAGATATTTGATTCTAGAACCCCGAAACACACAAACAAACAAAAACCTGCAAAATAATACAGAAAAGAGCACAACATTCTTTCCTATTACATCTCAGTGAGCTCAACCTTTTTAGCTTAGTGATAAAAAGACTGAGAGGTGGTTTGACTACATGTAAGTACCTTCAAATGGAAATACACCTACAAACAAGTGGCAAGACAATGGAGCCAGGCTCTCCACAGGGATACATGGTGTGGGTACGAGTGACATCAGACATAAATCGAAGCAAAAGACGTTCAAACTAGATATAAGGAGAAACTCTCCCACCTGAGGACAGTCAAGCAGTGGCACAAGTTGCCCAGGGAGGCAACGCAGTCTCTATGCTTGGGGGTTTTCAAGGCCATGACTGGATAAAGTCTTAAGAAATCCTGCCTGACACCAAAGCCCACCCTGCCTTGAGCAGAAGTTTAACTAGAGAACTCCTGAGGCCCCTTCCACCCTGAATAACTGAGTCTATGAAGAAACTAGGCACTGACAATTTCTTTAACTTAGTGGATCTAAAACCAAGCGAACTGGAAAGAAAGCTTCTGTCTCTGCCTGTGATTAACCAAAGAAGCTAATGCCAGAAGACAGAGCAGACTTTCCACTCCTGCTGGTTTCAAATCAAGGCACGATGCTGCTGTGGGAAATTTTTACTCAACTATACACAGACAGCTTAAAACATAAGAAAATTGTGTGAACCACAGTGAAGTACAGAACGAAAAGCTGATAAAATGACAAAATGGCTTTAACTTTCTGTCCATAATAACCTACAAGTTAAGGAAAGTGCCAGCTATCACTTGGTTAAATAAATATTTTAACTGATTATAGTTTTTAACCAACAATTGTGCCCCATCCAAAAATAAAAAAAAAAGAAATAACCAGCAACAAACCAGATACAGAAAAATGACAGAAAGACTTACTATTTGCATTCAATTTTCAGTCCTTTTCCAGTAAAAGGCTTCTTAATAGGTAATGGGCTTTGCTCCCTCGTTTGCATTTAAGATTAATTCACACTGAGAGGTTTAAGTCACTTCAAATAACATTTAGCAGTGAATTTCAAGATTTGTATTGAACACTCTGTAAAAACAAAGGATTCTACACGCAGAGGAATTTAAAGCAGCATGCCATTATCAATTGTAGACACAATTAAAATAGTCATTACGACAAGGCAGCATAATATTTTTCTAAAAGTAAAAAGGTGAGGCCTGCATTTGCTCAGCTTTTAAAATCAAACACAATCAGTATTGTTCTGCCTGCCAGATCATTAGTTTTCAAGTATGCAGTCGGCACCCTTTATATTTCCAATTTAACATTAATCCCATAAGTGTTTCATCCTAGAATGAGCTCATAGAGTTAGTGCCCATTAGGGCCCGATTTTAAGTAAGCAAATAAATTTGCATAAGCAAATGTCTGTAGCTGGCATGTAACTAATACAGAAATGCATGCAATACACATTAAAAATATTCACATGTTCTTCCTTGTAGTTTAAGTTGGAATCCAATTTTGTTTTGAAACAAAGCACAAATTCATCAGCCAAGGTTACATGAAAGAAGCTTGACATTTTAAACAATGCCTTTTTAAAATTATCAGACTGTAAACTAGCATTTGAACAGATTTTAAACAGCTGAAACATCTTTCCTTGTGCTAAGAGAATTACAACGGCTGAGCAGCTTTTTCAGTCTTGCCAAAACACACCTATTGCCAAACATAAAAGGCTCCATCTCATTTAAAATTAAAAAATAACACCCCCCCAAAACTACAAAGTAATAAGAAATAGGAGATCCAGCATCTTCTAACCTCACCTAACTGAAGTATTACTACTGAACTCCTTTAAAGCCAGAAAAAAAGGTCATCAGACAGACAAAATGCAAAGCAGTGGTTATTCCAAGTCTAATTATAAAAAGTGCTAGCTTTATAGCTTCAAGTCAATGTACCTAAAACCTTGAGGACCTCCACCTGAAGAAAGGACAAAGATACTCCAGCTATAGCAGCTCACTGCCACCCAGAGTGATATGGATTTAAACTGATTTTATATAAAGAGATTTTATACAGGTATTTGCTGATTTTCTGTGTTCAGTCTCATAGCATAATAAACGTAAAGGCATTGGCCAGAACAAACAATCTTCACACAAAGGCAAGAAAAGAGCCTCATATGTTTGCAGGTGTTGGCCACATAGAATAGTTAGGGTTGGAAAGGACCTTAAGATCATCTAGTTCAACCCCCCCTGACATGGGCAGGGACACCTCCCACTAAACCATGCCACCCAAGGCTACGTCCAACCCGGCCTTGAACACTGACAGTGATGGAGCATTCACAGCCTCCCCGGGCAACCCATTCCAGTGCCTCACCACCCTTCACTAAAGAGTTTCTTCTTCATATCCAGTCTAAACTTCCCCTGTTTAAGTTTGAACCCGTTACTCCTTGTCCTCTCACTACAGTCCCTAATGAAGACTCCCTCCCCAGCATCCTTATATGCCCCCTTCAGATATTGGAATATGCATTTATATAACTAAATAAGGAGCCTAGAGAACATTTCATAGAATTCTTTGCTCTTGCATTTACACCTCATAGAGCAGTGTCCCACCACTGCCTGACATTCCTAACTAGGTACCACCATGTATTCCATGGTCCAGTGAGCAGCAGCACAATGGACCACATGACGAGAGAAAACCTGCAGCTGAGTGACCATGACTCAGCAGAGTCCATGATGCAAGGAACCATGCCAGTCACACTTTTTCCTGGCTTGTCCTGTAGGCCCTCCAGCTAGATACACTTCCTGTTTTGTGACCCAGAACTAGACTCAGTCTCATCTACACCGACAAGGTCTAACAGGTCCATAAAAACAGAGTTGTGCAAAGAGTGCCCAGAGTAAATACTTTTAAGCGCTTTAAAACAATACTAAGGGCAGACCTGAAATGAGATGTTAATTTCAATTAAAAGTAAAATCTTACAGGCCATAGGTTAGTTCCACTTTTAAAAATTAGAAAACTGAAAACAAATGAGTAAGGTGGATTTGTTTGGGTTTCTTTCCCTTTTTGCATGTTAAAAAATGAGAAAAAAATCAAATAACTGAGGCCAGCAATTACATCCTCTTCGGCGGTGAGAACATGGTAAGGAAGGCCCTTTGCTGAAATCTGCACCTTGCAAACTACTTCCTCTGCAAGTCAAACCAGATTTATTTCAATAGAATCAATGACCCGCATTTGTGTGCCCTGATACATTCAACACCCCAGCCCTCCACCTCCAGCCCTTATTCTCCTCCTACCTTCAAAACTCCCAGCAAACAGATAAATCCACGTAATGGCAGGGACGAAAAGGACGGTCAGAGAGGCAGCCAGGAATTTCCGTCGCCCTCTGCAGATTCCCAGCATTCTCTCAGGAGTGCAGATTCCCAACCCAGCGCTGTTCCTATGTCGGAAGCAAATAGTCCACAGCCTCCCACATATTACTCCCTGAAAAGGAAAGGAAAAATAAAATATTTTAACAGCTTATCTCTATACAGAAATTTAGATACACCACTGTTACTAAACAGATAAAAGTACAAGGCTAAAGATAGAGTTACCACAATGGCAGAGAAATACCCATTTCAAAATTATCCAGAACTAAGCAATAATAAAGGAAGTTTTAGAAGTCAGACTAAGACAGTAAGTCAATAAAACACATTGTATCACCTAAATACGCATTGACCTAGTCTTACAATAAGACATCACCTTTATTTGTTCCTTTCCCAGCCTTTTCCTGTACAGAAACTCTGGGTCCTTCGATGCTTATGTGTGCTGGTGCCCCTGGGCAGATAAGAGAAAGACACCCCTATTTCTTCATCGGCTCCCAAAAAGCAAAAGTCACATCAGCAAATCAATTTGCTGGCTGCAGGTGGTCATGAACTCAAGAGTGAACTGGAAAATTAAAGGTACACATTGGGTGCAGATGGATGTTATTAAAATGATCCACTTTGCTAATCAAAAAGCAATGCTGATTAACTGCTTTATAGAATGGGAGAAGAGCAAAATGGGCAAGAAAGCTTCGTTATTCACAAAATCATAGAATATCTAGGGTTGGAAAGGACCTTAAGATCATCTAGCTCCAACCCCTCTGACATGGGCAGGGACACCTCCCACTAAACCACAACACCCAAGGCTATGTCCAAACTGGCCTTGAACACCACCAGCAATGGAGCATTCACAACTTCCCTGGGCAACCCATTCCAGTGCCTCACCACCCTTAC